>ML314773.1:0-43601 GCA_005239505.1 Nicotiana paniculata | reverse complement strand
ATAGAGGCATGACTGGCGCAATTCCAGTTTAATTGCCATAAAATACCAAAAAATGTAACTTGAACATTTCAAAGTTTTGGTTATGGTTCCTTGGGTCATATTTGATGTACCAAACTAATATCATGCGATTCGGTACCGGCTACGTACCACGGCGTCTGGCCTGGACCAGGGCAGTCAATAATACATGCACGACTTGCGGAATTTCAGTTTAATTGCCATTAAATGCAAAAAAATGTAACTTGATCATTTCAAAGAGTTTTTATGGTTCCTTGGGTCCTATTGATGTCCCAGAAAAATATCATGCGATGCGGTAGCGGCTCCGTACCAAGGCGTCCTTCCTGGACCATGGCAGGCGATAATACAGGCACGACTGGCGCAATGCCAGTTTAATTCCCATAAAATTCCAAAAAATGTGACTTGATCATTTCGAAGAGTTGGTTATGGTTCCTTGGGTTGTATTTGATGTCTTGGTAAAATATCATGCGATCCAGTACCTGCTCCATACCAAGGCGTCCGGCATGGACCATGGATGCGATAATAGAGGCACGACTGGCGGAATTCCAGTTTAATTGCCATAAAATGCCAAAATATATAACTTGATCATTTCGAAGCATTGGTTATGGTTCCTTGGGTTGTATTTGATGTCCCGGATAAATATAATGTGATCCGGTACAGGCCCCGTACCAAGGCGTCCGACATGGACCATGGCAGGCGATAATACAGGTACGACTGGCGGAATTCCAGTTTAATTGCCATAAAATGCCAAAAAATGTAACTAGATCATTTCGAAGCGTTGGTTATGGTTCCTTGGGTCGTATTTGATGTCCAGGAAAAATACCATGTGCTCCGATACCGGCTCGATACCAAGGCGTCCGTCCTGGACAATGGTAGGCGATAATACATGCACGACTGACGGAATTCCAGTTTAATTCCCATAAAATGCCAAAAAATGTAGTTTGATCATTTCGAAGCGGTTGGTTATGGTTCTGTGGGTCTTATTTGATGTGCTGGAGACATATCATGCGGATCCGGTACCGGCTTTGTACCAAGGAGTCTGGCCTGGACCATGGCAGGCGATAATAGAGGCACGACAGGCGGAATTACAGTTTAATTGCCATAAAATGCCAAAAAATGTAACTTGATCATTTCATTGCATTGGTTATGGTTCCTTGGTCTTATTTGATGTCCAGGAAAAATATCATGAGATCCGGTACCGGCTCCGTACCAAGGCGTCCGACCTGGACCATGGCAGGCGCTAATACAGGCACGACTTGCGGAATTCCAGCTTAATTGCCATAAAAGGCCAAAAAATGTAACTTGATCATTTCGAAGCATTGGTTATGGTTCCTTGGTTCATATTTAATTTCACAGACAAATATCATGCGACCCGGTACCGGCTCCTTACCAAGGCGTCCGGCCTGGACCATGGCAGGCGATAAAACAGGCATGACTGTCGGAATTCCTATTTAATTGCTATAAAATGCCAAAAAATGTAACTTGATCATTTCAAAGCATTAGTTATGGATCCTTGGGACATATTTTAGATCCCGTAACAATATCATGCGATCCGGTACCGACATCATAGCAAGGAGTCCGACCTGGACCACGGCAGGCGATAATACAGGCATGGCTGGCGCAATTCCAGTTTAATTGCCATAAAATGAAAAAAAATGTAACTTCATCATTTCAAAGTTTTTGTTATGGTTCCTTGGTTCATATTTTATGTACCGAACAAATATCATGCAATTCAGTACCGTCTACGTACCACGGCATCCGGCCTGGACCATGGCAGGCACTAATACATGCACGACTTGCGGAATTCCAGTTTAATTGCCATTAAATGCCAAAAAATGTAACTTGATCATTTCACAGCGTTTGTTATGGTTCCTTGGGTCGTATTTGATGTCCCGGACAAATATCATGTGATTCGGTACCGGCTACGTACCACAGTGTCCGGCCTGGACCATGGCAGGCGATAATACAGGCACGACTTGGCGGAATTCAAGTTTAGTTGCAAGAAAATGCCAAAAAATGTAACTTGATCATTTCAAAGAGTTTGTTATGGTTCCTTGGGTTGTATTTGATTTCCCGGAAAAATATCATGCGATCCGGTACCGGCTCCATACCAAGGCGTCCGGCTTGGACCATGGCAGGCGATAATACAGGCACGACTAGTGGAATTCCAATTTAATTACCATCAAATGCCAAAAAATGTAACTTGATCATTTCGAAGCGTTGGTTATGGTTCCTTGGGTTGTATTTGATGTCCCAAAAAAATATCATGCGATCCGGTATCTGCTCCATGCCAAGGCGTCCGGCCTGGACCATGGTAGGCGATAATACAGGCATGACAGTCGGAATTCCTGTTTAATTGCTATAAAATGCCAAAAAATATAACTTCATCATTTCAAAGCGTTAGTTATGGTTCCTTAGGTCATATTTGATATCCCAGACAAATATCATGCGGTCCGGTACCGGCTCCGTACCAAGGTGTCCGGCCTGGACCATGGCATGCGATAATATATGCACGACTGACGGAATTCCAGTTTAATTGCCATAAAATGCCAAAAAATGTAACTCGATCATTTCGAAACATTGGTTATGGTTCCTTGGTTCGTATTTGATGTCCCAAAAAAATTTCATGAGATCAGGTACCGGCTTCGTACCAAGGCATCCGGGCGGGACCATGGCATGCGATAATACATGCACGACTGGCAGAATTCCAGTTTAATTGCCATAAAATGCCAAAAAATGTAATTTGATCATTTCAAAGCATTGTTTATGGTTCCGTGGGTCATATTTGATGTCCCGGAAAAATATCATGCCATCCGGTAACGACAGTGCTCCAAGGCGTTCGGCCTGGACCATGGCAGGCGATAATACAGGCACGACTGGCGGAATTCTTGTTTAACTGGCATAAAATGCCAAAAAATGTAACTTAATCATTTCGAGGCGTTGGTTATGGTTCCTTGGGTCTTATTTGATGTCCCGAAAAAATATCATGTGATCCGGTACTGGCTCCGTACCAAGGTGTCCGGCCTGGACCATGGCAGGCGCTAATACAGGCACGACTGGCGGAATTCCAGTTTAAGTGCCATAAAATGCCAAAAAATGTAACTTGATCATTTCTAAGCATTGGTTTTGGGTCATATTTAATGTGCCGGACAAATATAATGCGACCTGGTACCGGCTCCGTACCAAGGCGTCCGACCTGGACCATGGCAGGCGATAATACAGTCACGACTGGCGGAATTCCAATTTAATTACCATAAAATGCCAAAAAATGTAACTTGATCATTTCAAAGCGTTGGTTATGGTTCCTTCGGTTGTATTTGATGTCCCAAAAAATATCATGCGATCCGGTATCGGCTCCATACCAAGGCGTCCGGCCTGGACCATGGTAGGCGATAATACAGGCGCGACTGTCGGAATTCCTGTTTAATTGCTATAAAATGCCAAAAAATATAACTTCATCATTTCAAAGCGTTAGATGGTTCCTTGGGTAATATTTGATATCCCAGACAAATATCATGCGATCCGGTACCGGCTCCGTACCAAGGTGTCCGGCCTGGACCATGGCAGGCGATAATACATGCACGACTGGCAGAATTCCAGTTTAATTTCCATAAAATGCCAAAAAAATTTATTTGATCATTTCGAAGCGTTGTTTATGGTTCCATGGGTCATATTTAATGTCCCAAAAATATATCATGCCATCCGGTAACGGCTGTGTACCAAGGCGTCCGGCCTGGACCATGGTAGGCGATAATACAGGCACGACTGGCGGAATTCCAGTTTAATTGCCATAAAATGCCAAAAAATGTAACTTGATCATTTCGAAGCGTTGGTTATGGTTCCTTGGGTCGTATTTGATATCCCGGACAAATATCATGAAATCTGGTACCGGCTCCGTACCAAGTCGTCCTGCTTGGACCATGGCAGGCGATAAATATCATGTGATCCGGTATCGGCTCCATACCAAGGCGTCCGGCCCGGACCATGGATGGCGATAATACATGCACGACTAGCAGAATTCTAGTTTAATAGCAATAAAATGCCAAAAGATGTAACTTGATCGTTTCGTAGCGTTGGTTATGGTTCCTTGGGTCTTATTTGATGTCCCGGAAAAGATCATGAGATTTGGTACTGGCTCCGTACCAAGGAGTCCGACCTGGACCATGGTAGGCGATAATACAGGCATGACTGGCGGAATTCAAGTTTAATTGCCAAAAAATGCTAAAATATGTAACTTGATCATTTCGAAGCGTTGGTTATGGTTCCTTGTGTCGTATTTGATGTCCCGGAAAAATGTCATGCTATCCGGTACCGGCTCTATACCAAGGCGTCCAGTCTGGACCAGGGCAGGCGATAATACAGACACGAGTGGCGGAATTCCAGTTTAATTGCCATAAAATGCAAAAAAATGTAACTTGATAATTTCGAAGCGTTGGTTATGGTTCCTTGTGTCATATTTTATGTCTCGGAGAAATATCATGCCACAATCCACGCTGGTCCACGCCCCGAGTCAATCGGCGGACCGGCTCAACACCATTCCACATCCGACCGGGGCGCATCGCCGGCCCCTATCCGCTTCCCTCCTGACAATTTCAAGCACTCTTTGACTCTCTTTTTAATGACCTTTTCATCTTTCCCTCTAGGTACTTGTTCGTTATCGGTGTCTCGCCCGTATTTAGCCTTGGACGGAATTTCCAGTTTAATTGCCATATAAGTCCAAAAAATGTAACTTAATCATTTCGAGGCGTTGATCATGGTTTCTTGTGGCGTATTTGATGTCTCGGACAAAGATCATGAGATTTGGTACTGGCTCCGTACCAAGGAGTCCGACCTGCACTATGGCAGGCGATAATACAGGCATGACTGGTGGAATTCAAGTTTAATTGCCAAAAAATGCAAAAATATGTAACTTGATCATTTCGAAGCGTTGTTTATGGTTCCTTCGGTCATGTTTGATGTCCCGGACAAATATTATGCGATTCGGTACCGGCTACGTACCACGATGTCCGGCCTGGACCATGGAAGGCGACAATACATGAACGATTTATGGAATTCCAGTTTAATTGCCACAAAATTCCAAAAAATGTAACTTGACCATTTCGAAAAGTTGGTTATGGTTCCTTGGGTTTTATTTGATGTCCTAGAAAAACATCATGCGATCCGGTATCGGCTCTATACCAAGGCGTCCGGCCTGGACCATGGATGGCGATAATACAGGCACGACTAGCAGAATTCTAGTTTAATAGCCATAAAATGCCAAAAAATGTAACTTGATCATTTCCAAGCGTTAGTTATGGTTACTTCGGTCGTATTTAATGTCCTGTAGAAATATCATGCAATCCGGTACCGGCTACGTACCAAGGCGTCTGGACAAGACCATGGCAGGCGATAATAGAGGCACGACTGGCGGAATTCCAGTTTAATTGCCATAAAATGCCAAGAAAATGTAATTTGATCATTTCGAACTGTTGGTTATGGTTCCTTGGGTCGTATTTGATGACCTGGATAAATATCATGCTATCTAGTACCGGCTCCGTACCAAGGCGTCCGACGTGGACCATGGCAGGCGATAATACAGGCACGACTGGCGGAATTCCAATTTAATTGCCATAAAATGCCAAAAAATGTAACTTGATCATTTCGAAGCATTGGTTATGGTTCCTTGGGTCGTATTTGATGTCCCGGTCAAATATCATGCGATCAGGCACCGGCTTCGTACCAAGGCGTCCGGTCTGGGCCATGGGAGGTGATAAATACATGCACGACTGGCGGCCAGTTTAATTGCCATAAAATGCCAAAAAATGTAACTTGATAATTTCGAAGAGTTGGTTATTGTTCCTTGTGTTGTATTTGACGTCCTAGAAAAATATCATATGATCCGGTATCGGCTCCGTACCAAGGCGTCCGGCTTGGACCATGGCAGGCGATATTACAGGCAGGACTAGCGGAATTCTAGTTTAATTGCCATAAAATGCCTAAAAATGTAACTTGATCATTTCAAAGAGTTGGTTATGGGTACTTGGGTCGTATTTGATGTTTCGAACAAATATCACGGGATCCGGTACCGGCTCCATACCAAGGTGTCCGGCCTGGACCATGGATGGCGATAATACATGCACGACTGGCGGAATTCCAGTTTAATTGTCATAAAATGTAACTTGATCATTTCAAAGCGTTGGTTATGGTTCTTTGGGTCATATTTGATGTCCCAGAAAAATATCATGCGATCCGGTACCAGCTCCGTACCAAGGCGTCCAGCCTGGACTATGCCAGGCGATATTACCGGCACGACTGGCAGAATTCCACTATAATTGCCGTAAAATGCCAAAAAATGTAACTTGATCATTTCGAAGAGTTCTTTATGGTTACTTGGGTTATTTGATGTCCCAGACAAATATCATGTGATCCGGTACTGGCTCCATACCAGGGTGTCCGGGCTGAACCATGGATGGTGATAATACGGGCACTACTGGCTCATTCCAGTTTAATTGCCATAAAATGTGACTTGATCATTTCGAAGCGTTGGTTATGGTTCCTTGGGTCGTATTTGATGTCCCAGACAAATATCATGCGATCCGATACTGGCTCCATACCAAGATGTCCGGCCTGGACCATGGATGGTGATAATACATGCACGATTGGCTGAATTGAAGTTTAATTGCTATGAAATTCCAAAAAATGTAACTTGATCATTTAGAAGCGTTGGATATCGTTCTTTGGGTCGTATTTGATTTCCCGGACAAATATCATGCGATCCAGTACCGGCTCCGTACCAAGGCGTCCAGACTGGACTATGGCAGACGATAATACATGCACGACTGGCGGAATTCCAGTTTAATTGCCATAAAATGCCAATAAATGTAAATTAATCATTTCGAAGCGTTGGTTATGGTTCCTTGTCATATTTGATGTCTCGGAAAAATATCATGCGATCCGGTACCAGCTCTGTACCAAGGCGTCTGGCCTGGAACATGGCAGGCGATAATCCAGGCACAACTGGCGAAATTCCAATTTAATTGCCATAAACTGCCAAAAAATGTAACTTGATCATTTCGTAGCACTGACTATGGTTCCTTGGGTTGTATTTGATGTCCCGGAAAATATCATGGGATCTGGTACCGGCTCCATACCAAGGCGTCCGATCTGTACCATGGCAGGCGATAATACAAGCATGACTAGCGGATTTCAAATTTAATTGCCAAAAAATGCCAAAAAATGTAACTTGATCATTTCGAAGCGTTGGTTATGGTTCCTTGGGTCATATTTCATATCACGCACAAAGTCGTGCGACCCGGTATTGGCTCCGTACCAAGGCATCCGACCTGGACCATGGCAGGCGATAATACAGGCACGACTGTCGGAGTTGTAGTTTAATTGCCATAAAATTCCAAAAAAATGTAACTTGATCATTTCAGAGCATTGTATATGGTTCTGTGGGTCGTATTTGATGTCCAGGATAAATATCATGCGATTCGGTACCGGCTCTGTACCAAGGCGTCCTGCCTGGACCATGGCAGGTGATAACAGAGGCACGACTGACGGAATTCCAGTTTAATTGCCAAAAAATGCCAAAAAATGTAACTTGACCATTTCGAAGAGTTCGTTATGGTTCCTTGGGTTTTATTTGATGTCCTAGAAAAATATCATGCGATCCGGTATCGACTCCATACCAAGGCGTCCAGCCTGGACCATGGATGACGATAATACAGGCACGACTAGCAGAATTCTAGTTTAATAGCCATAAAATGCCAAAAGATGTAACTTGATCATTTCAAAGCATTGGTTATGGTTCCTTGGGTCGTATATGATGTCCAGGACAAATATCATGCTATCCGGTACCGGCTCCGTACCAAGGTGTCCAGTCTGAACTATGGAAGGCGATAATACAAGCACGAGTGGCAGAATTAAAGTTTAATTAAAATAAAATGCAAAAAAATGTAACTTGATCATTTCGAAGCGTTGGTTATGGTTCCTTGTGTCGTATTTTATGTCTCGGAGAAATATCATGCTATCCAGTACCGGCTCCGTACCAAGCGTCCGGCATGGACTATGGCAGGCAATAATACATGCACGGCTGGCGAAATTCCAGTTTAATTGCCATAAAATTCCAAAAAATGTTTCCTCAGGTCGTATTTGATGTCTGAGACAAATATCATGCCACTCAGTACCGGCTACGTACCATGGCGTCCGGCCTGGACCATGGCAGGCGACAATACAGGTACGACTTGGTGGAATTCCAATTTATTTGTCATAAAATTACAAAAAATGTAACTTGATCGTTTCGAAGAGTTGGTTATGGTTTCTTGGCTTGTATTTGATGTCTCAAAAAAATATCATGCGGTCCGGTACCGGCTCCGTACCAAGGTGTCCATCCTGGACCATGGCAGGCGATAATATAGGCACGACTGGCGGAATTCCAGTTTAATTGCCATAAAATGCAAAAAAAATGTAACTTGATCATTTCGAAGTGTTGGTTTTGGTTACTTGTGTTGTATTTTATGTCCCGTACAAATATCATGCGATTCGGTATCGGCTCCATACCAAGGCATCCGGCCTGGACCATCGAAGGCGATAATAGAGGCACAACTGGATAAATTCCAATTTAATTGGCATAAAATGCCAAAAAATGTAACTTGATCATTTCCAAATGTTGGTTACGGTTCCTTGGGTCGTATTTGATGTCCCGGAGAAATATCATGCAATCCGGTACCAGCTCAGTACCAAGGCGTCTGGACTGGACCATGGCAGGCGATAATAGAGGCACGACTGGCGGAATTCCAGTTTAATTGCCACAAAATAACAAAAAAATGTAATTTGATCATTTCGAAGGGTTGGTTATGGTTCCTAGGGTCGTATTTGATAACCTGGATTAATATCATGCTATCCAGTACCAGCTCCGTATTAAGGCGTCCGGTCTGGACCATGGCAGGCGATAATACTGGCACGACTTGCGGAATTCCAGTTTAATTGCCATAAAATGCCAAAAAATGTAACTTGTTCATTTCGAAGCATTGGTTATGGTTACTTGGGTCGTATTTGATGTAACGGACAACTATCATGCTATCCGGTACCGGCTCCGTACCAAGGCGTCCGGTCTGGACCATGGCAGGTGATATTATAGGCAAGACTAGCGGAATTCTAGTTTAATTTCCATAAAATGCCAAAAACTGTAACTTGATCATTTCGAAGCGTTGGTTATGGTTCCTTGGGTCATATTTAATGTCCCGGTCAAATATCATGCGATCCGGTACCGGCTTCGTACCAAGGCGTCTGGTCTGGACCATGGGAGGTGATAAATACAGGCACGACTGGCGGAATTCCAGTTTAATTGCCATAAAATGCCAAAAAATGTAACTTCATAATTTCGAAGAGTTGGTTATGGTACCTTGTGTTGTATTTGATGTCCCAGATAAATATCATATGATCCGGTATCGGCTCCGTACCAAGGCGTCCGGCCTGGACCATGGCAGGCGATAATACAGGCACGACTGGCAAAATTCAAATTTAATTGCCATAAAATGCCAAAAAATGTAACTTGATCATTTCGAAGAATTGGTTATGGTTCCTTGGGTGGTATTTCATGTCCCGAAAAAATATCATGCGATCCAGTACCAGCTTCGTACCAAGGTGTCCGGCATGGACCATGGCAGGCGATATTACAGGCAGGACTAGCGGAATTCCAGTTTAATTGCCATAAAATGCCAAAAACTGTAATTTGATCATTTCGAAGAGTTGGTTATGGTTACTTGGGTCGTATTTGATGTTCCTTACAAATATCATGCAATCTGGTACCGACTCCATACCAAGGTGTCCGGCCTGAACCATGGATGGCGATAATACATGCACGACTGGCGGAGTTCCAGTTTAATTATCATAAAATGTAACTTGATCATTTCGAAGCATTGGTTATGGTTCCTTGGGTCGTATTTGATGTCCCGGACAAATATCATGCGATCCGGTACTGGCTCCATACCAGGTTGTCCGGCCTGAACCATGGATGGTGATAATACAGGCACGACTGGCTCATTCCAGTTTAATATCCATAAAATGTGACTTGATCTTTTCGAAGCGTTGGTTATGGTTCCTTGGGTCGTATTTGATGTCCCGGATAAATATCATGCGATCCGGTACTGGCTCCATACCAAGGTGTCTGGCCTGGACCATGGATGTTGATAATACAGGCACGACTGGCGGAATTCCAGTTTAATTGACATAAAATGTAACTTGATCATTTCGAAGCATTGGTTATGGTTACTTGGGTCGTATTTGATGTCCCAGACAAGTATCATGCTAACCGGTACCGGCACTGTACCAAGGCGTCCAGCCTGGACCATGGCTGGCGATAATACAGGCACGACTGGCGGAATTCCAGTTTAATTGCCATAAAATGCCAAAAAATGTAACTTGATCATTTCGAAGCGTTTGTTATGTTACTTGGGTCATATTTGATGTCACGGTCAAATATCATGTGATCCGGTACCGGCTTCATACCAAGGCGTCCGGCCTGGACCATGGCAGGTGATAATACAAGCACGACTAGCGGAATTCCAGTTTAATTGCTATAAAATGCCAAAAATTGTAACTTGATCATTTCGAAGTATTGGTTATGGTTTCTTGGGTAGTATTTAATGTCCCAGACAAATATCATGTGATTCAGTATCGGCTCTGTACCAACGCATCCGGCCTGGACCATGGCAGGCAATAATAGAGGCACGACTGACGGAATTCCTGTTTAATTACCATAAAATGCCAAAAAATATAACTTGATCATTTCGAAGTGTTGGTTATGGTTCCTTTGGTCTTATTTGATTTCCCGGAGAAATATCATGTGATCCGGTACCAGCTTCGTACCAAGGCGTCCGGCCTGGACCATGGCAGGAGATATTACAGGCACGACTAGCGGAATTCCAGTTTAATTGCCATAAAATGCCAAAAAATGTAACTTGATCACTTGGAAGAGTTGGTTATGGTTACTTGGGTCGTATTGATGTCCCGGAAAAATATCATGCGATCCGGTATCGGCTCCATACCAAGGTGTCCGGCCTGGACCATAGATGGTGATAATACAGGCACGACTAGCTGAATTGCAGTTTAATTGCCATAAAGTGTAACTTGATCATTTCGAAGCTTTGGTTATGTTTCCTTGGGTAATATTTGATTTCCCGAACAAATATCTTGTGATCTGGTACCGGCTCCGTACCAAGGCGTCCGGCCTGGACCCTGGCAGGCGATAATACAAGCACGAAAGAAAAATTCCAGTTTAATTGTCATAAAATGCCAAAACATGTAACTTGATCATTTCGAAGCATTGGTTATGGTTCCTTGGGTCGTATTTGATATTCGTACAAATATCATGCGATCCGGAATCGGCTCCGTACCAAGGCGTTCGACCTGGACCATTGCAGGCGATAATAAATGTACGACTGGTGGAATTCTAGTTTAATTGCCATAATATGCCAAAACAATTAAATTTATCATTTCGAAGCATTGGTTATGGTTCCTTGGGTCATATTTGATGTCCCGGAGAAATATCTTGTGATCCAGTACCGGCTCCGTACCAAGGCGTCCGGCCTGGACTATGGCAGGCGATAATACATGCATGGCTGGCGGAATTCCAGTTTAATTGAAATAAAATTCCAAAAAATGTAACTTCATCATTTCAAAGCGTTGGTGATGAATCCTTGGATTGTATTTGATGCCCCGGTTTGGATCATGGAAGGCGATAATGCAGGCAGGACTTGGCGGAATTCTAGTTTAATTGCCATAAAATGCCAAAAAATCCTTTCGAAGAGTTGGTTATGGTTTCTTGGGTTGTATTTGATGTCCCGAACAAATATCATGAGATCTGGTACAAGATCCGTACCAAGGCGTCCGGCATGGACCATGGATGGCGATAATACAGGCACGACTGGCTGAATTCCAGTTTAATTGCCATAAAATGGCAAAAAATGTAAATTGATCATTTCGTAGCATTGGTTATGGTTCCTTGGGTCATATTTGATGTCCCGAACAAATATCATGCGATCCGGTACAGGTTCCGTACCGAGGCGTCCGGCCTGGACCATGCAGGCAGTAATACAGGCACGACTGGCGGAATTCCAATTTAATTGCCATAAATGCCAAAAATGTAACTTGATCGTTTTGAAGTGTTGGTTATGGTTCCTTGGGTCGTATTTGATTTCCCTGAGAAATATCATGCGATCCGGTACCGGCTCGGTAGCAAGGCGTCCGGCCTGGACCATGGCAGGTGATAATACATGCACGATTGACTAAATTCAAGTTTAATTGCTAAAAAATTCCAAAAAATGTAACTTGATCATTTAAAAGCGTTGGTTATGGTTCTTTGGGTCGTATTTGATGTCTCGGACAAATATCATGAGATCCAGTACCGGCTCCGTACCAAGGCGTCTGGACTGGACCATGGCAGGCGATAATACATGCACGACTGGCGGAATTCCAGTTTAATTGCTATAAAATGCCAAAAAATGTAAATTCATCATTTTGAAGCGTTGGTTATGGTTCCTTGTGTCATATTTTATGTCTCGGACAAATATCATGAGATTTGGTACCGGCTCCGTAACAAGGATCTGGCCTGGACCATGGCAGGCGATAATACAGGCATGACTAGTGGATTTCAAGTGTAATTGCCAAAAAATGCCAAAAAATGTAACTTGATCATTTCGAAGCGTTGGTTATGGTTCCTTGGGTTATATTTCATATCACGGAAAATGTCGTACGACCCGGTACTGGCTCCGTACCAAGGCATCCGGCCTGGACCATGGCAGGCGATAATACAGGCACGACTGTCGGAATTCCAAGTTAATTGCCATAAAATTCCAAAAAATGTAACTAGATCATTTCAGAGCATTGGTTATGGTTCTGTGGGTATTATTTGATGTCTTGGAGAAATATCATGTGATCTGGTACCGGCTCGGTACCAAGGCGTTCCTGCCTGGACCATGGAAGGTGATAATAGAGGCACGACTGACGGAATTCCAGTTTAATTGCCATAAAATGCCAAAAAATGTAATTTGATCATTTCCAAGCGTTGGTTATGGTTCCTTGGGTCGTATTTGATGTCCACGACAAATATCATACAATCTGGTACCGTCTCCGTACCAAGGCGTCCGGCCTGGACCATGGAAGGCACTAATACAAGCACGACTGGCGGAATTCCAGTTTAATTGCCATAAAATGCCAACAAATTTAACTTGATCATTTCGAAGCGTTGGTTATGGTTCCTTGGGTCATATTTCATATCCCGGAAAATATCATGTGACCCGGTACTGGATCCGTACCAAGGGCGTCCGGCCTGTACCATGGTAGGCGATAATACATGAACGACTGTTGGAATTCCAGTTTAATTGCCATAAAATGCCAAAAATATGTAACTTGATCATTTCAGAGCGTTAGTTATGGTTTCGTGGGTCGTATTTGATGTCCTGGAAAAATATCATGCGATCCGGTACCAGCTCTGTACCAAGGCGTCCGGCCTGGATCATGGCAGGCGATAATAGAGGCACGACTGACGGAATTCAAGTTTAATTGCCATTAAATGCCAAAAAATATAACTTCATCATTTCGAAGCGTTGATTATGGTTCCTTGGGTCGTATTTGATGTCCAGGACAAATATCAAGTGATCCGGTACCGGCTCCGTATCAAGGCTTCGGGTGTGGACCATGGCAGGCGCTAATACAGGCACGACTGGCGAAATTCCAATTTAATTGCCATAAAATGCCAAAAAATGTAACTTGATCATTTCAAAGTGTATGTTATGGTTCCTTGGGTCATATTTAATGTCCTGGAAAAATATCATGCGACCCGGTACCGGCTCCATACCAAGGCGTCCGGCCTGGACCATAGCAGGCGATAATACAGGCACGACTGGCAGAATTCCACTATAATTGCCGTAAAATGCCAAAGAATGTAAGTTGATCATTTCGAAGCGTTGGTTATGGTTCCATGGGTCATATTTCATATCTCGGAAAATATCATGCGACCCGGTATCGGCTCCGTACCAAGGCGTCCGGCCTGTACCATGGATGCGATAATAAAAGGCACGACTATCGGAATTCTAGTTTAATTTCCATAAAATGCCAAAAATATGTAACTTGATCATTTCAGAGCATTGGTTATGGTTCCGTAGGTCGTATTTGATGTCCTGGAGAAATATCATGTGATCCAGTACTAGCTACATACCACGGCGTCCGGCCTGGACCATGGCAGGCGATAATACAGGCACGACTGGCGGAATTCCTGTTTAATTGCCATAGAATGCCAAAAATTGTAAATTGATCATTTCAAAGCGTTGGTTATGGTTCCTTGGGTCATATTTGATGACCTGGATTAATATCATGCTATCAAGTATCGGCTCCGTATTAAGGCGTCCGGTCTGGACCATGGCATGCGATAATACATGCACGACTTGCGGAATTCCAGTTTAATTGCCATAAAATGCCAAAACGTGTACCCTGGTCATTTCGAAGCGTTGGTTATGGTTCCTTGGCTCGTATTTGACGTCCTGGACAAATATCATGATATCCGGTACCGGCTCCATACCAAGGCGTCCGGCTTGGACCATGGCAAGCGATAATACAGGCACGACTGGCGGAATTCCTGTTTAATTGCCATAGAATGCCAAAAAATGTAAATTGATCATTTCAAAGCGTTGGTTATGGTTCCTTTGGTCGTATTTGATGTCCACAAAAAATATCATGCAATCCGGTACCATCTCCGTACCAAGGCGTCCGGCCTGGACCATGGAAGGTGCTAATACAAGCACGACTGGCGGAATTCCAGTTTAATTGCCATAAAATGCCAAAAAATGTAACTTGATCATTCCGTAGCGTTGGTTATGGTTCCTTGGGTCATATTTCATATCCCGTAAAATATCATGTGACCCGGTACCGTCTCCATACGAAGACGTACGGCCTGTACCATGGCAGGCGATAATACTTGCACGACTGTCGGAATTCCAGTTTATTTGCCATAAAATGCCAAAAAATATAACTTGATCATTTTGAAGCGTTGGTTATGGTTCCTTTGGTCGTATTTGATGTCCAAGACAAATATCATGCGATCCGGTACCAGCTTCGTACCAAGGCGTCCGGTCTAGACCATGGCAGGCGCTAATACAGGCACGACTGGCGAAATTCCAGTTTAATTGCCATAAAATGCCAAAAATGTAACTTGATCATTTCGAAGCGTATCTTATGGTTCCTTGCGTCATATTTACTGTCCCGGACAAATATCATACGACCCGATACCGGCTCCGTACCAAGGCGTCCGACCTGGACCATAGCAAGCGATAATACAGGCACGATTGGCAGAATTCCACTATAATTGCCGTAAAATGCCAAAAAATTTAACTTGATCATTTCGAAGCGTTGGTTATGGTTCCTTGGGTCATATTTCATATCCCGGAAAATATCATGCGACCCGGTACCGGCTCCGTACAAAGGCGTCCGGCCTCTACCATGGCACGCGATAATAAAAGGCACGACTATCGGAATTACAGTTTAATTTCCATAAAATGCCAAAAATATGTAACTTGATCATTTCAGAGCGTTGGTTATGGTTCCGTGGGTCATATTTGATGTCCTGGAGAAATATCATGTGATCCGGTACCGGCTACGTACCACGGCGTCCGGCCTGGACCATGGCAGGCGATAATACAGGCACGACTGGCGGAATTCCAGCTTAATTACCATAAAATGCCAAAAGATGTAATTTGATAATATCGAAGCGTTGGTTATGGTTCCTTGGGTCGTCTTTGATGTCCTGGAGAAATATCATGCGATCCGATACAGGCTCCGTACCAAGGCGTCCGGCATGGACCATGGCAAGCGACAATATAGGCATGACTGGCAGAATTACAGTTTAATTGCCATAAAATGCCAAAAAATGTAACCTGGTCATTTCGAAGTGTTGGTTATGGTTCCTTAGCTCGTAATTGATTTCCCAGACAAATATCATGATATCCGGTACCGGCTCAATACCAAGGCGTCCGGCCTGGACCATGGCAGGCGATAATACATGCACGACTAGCAGAATTCCAGTTTAGTTGCCATATAATGCCAAAAAATGTAACTTGATCATTTCAAAGCATTGGTTATGGTTCCTTGGATCGTATTTGATGTCCCAGAGAAATATCATGTGATTTGGTGCCGACTCCGTACCAAGGCATCCAACCTGGACTATGGCAGGCAATAATACAGGCACGGCTGGCGGAATTCCAGTTTAATTGCCATAAAATTTCAATAAATGTAACTTGATCACTTCGAAGCATTGGTTATGAATCCTTGGGTTGTATTTGATTTCTCGGACAAATATCATGTGATTCGGTACCGGCTACGTACCAAGGTGTCCGGCCTGGACCATAGAAGGCGATAACACAGGCACGACTTGGCGGAATTCTAGTTTAATTTCCATAAAATGTGAAAAAATGTACTTGATCCTTTCGAAGAGTTGGTTATGGTTTCTTGGGTTGTATTTGATGTCCCGGAAAAATATCATGCAATCCGCTACTAGATCCATACCAAGGCATTCGTCCTGGACCATGGATTGCGATATTACAAGCACGACTGGCTAAATTCCTGTTTAATTGCCATAAAATGCCAAAAAATGTAACTTAACCATTTCGAAGAGTTGGTTATGGTTTCTTGGTTTGTATTTGTTTTCCCGAAAAAATATCATGCAATCCGGTATCGGCTCCATCCCAAGGCGTCCGGCCTAGACCATGGCAGGCTATAATAGAGGCACGACTGGCGGAATTCCAGTTTAATTGCCATAAAATGCCAAAAAAATGTAACTTGATTATTTTGAAGTGTTGGTTATGGTTCCTTGGGTCGTATTTGATGTCCTTGTCAAACATCATGCGACCCGGTACTAGCTCCGTAGCAATGCGTCCGGCCTGGACCATGGCAGGCGATAATACAGGCACGACTGATGAAATTCTAGTTTAATTGCCATAAAATGCCAAAAAAAATGTAACTTGATCAAGTCGAAGCATTGGTTATGGTTACTTGGGTCGTATTTGATGTCCCGGACAAATAGCATGCTATCCGGTACCGGCTCCGTACCAAGGCGTCCGGCCTAGACCATGGCAGGCTATAATACAGGCACGACTGATGAAATTCTAGTTTAATTGCCATAAAATGCCAAAAAATGTAACTTGTTCATTTCAAAGCATTTGTTATGGTTTCTTGGGTCATATTTGATTTCCCGGTCAAATATCATGCGACCCGGTACCGGCTCCGTACCAAGGCGTCCGGCTTGGACCATGGCAGGCGATAATACTGGCACGACTGATGAAATTCTAGTTTAATTGCCATAAAATGCCAAAAAAATGTAACTTGATCATTTCGAAGCGTTGGTTATGGTTACTTGGGTCGTATTTGATGTCCCAGACAAATACCATGCTTTTCGGTACCGGCTCTGTACCAAGGCGTCCGACCTAAACCATGGCAGGCTATAATAAAGGCACGACTGGCGGAATTCTAGTTTAATTGCCATAAAAAACCAAAAAATATAACTTGATCATTTCGAAGCGTTGGTTATGGTTTCTTGGGTCATATTTGATGTCCCAATCAAATTACACGTGATCCGGTACTAGCTTGGTACCAAGGCGTCCGGCCTGGACCATGGCAGGGGATAATACATGCACGACTGGCGGAATTCCAGTTTAATTGCCATAAAATGCCAAGAAATGTAACTTGATCATTTCCAAGCGTTGGTTATGGTTCCTTGGGTCATATTTCATATCTCGGACAAATATCATGTGATTCGGTACCGGCACCGTACCAAGGCATCCGGCCTAGACCATGGCAGATGATAATACAGGTACGACTGGCGGAATTCCAGTTTAATTGCCATAAAATGCCAAGAAATGTAACTTGATCATTTCCAAGCGTTGGTTATGGTTCCTTGGGTCATATTTCATATCTCGGACAAATATCATGTGATTCGGTACCGGCACCGTACCAAGGCATCCGGCCTAGACCATGGCAGATGATAATACAGGTACGACTGGCGGAATTCCAGTTTAATTGCCATAAAATGCCAAGAAATGTAACTTGATCATTTCCAAGCGTTGGTTATGGTTCCTTGGGTCGTATTTGATGTCCCGAAGTAATATCATGCAATTCGGTACCAGATCCATACCAAGGCGTCCGACCTGGACCATGGCAGGCGATAATATAGGCACGATTAGCGGAATTCCAGTTTAATTGCTATAAAATGCCAAAAAATTTAACTTGATCCTTCCGAAGAGTTGGTTATGGTTCCTTGGGTTATATTTGATGTCCCGGAGAAATATCATGCGATACGGTACCGGTTCTGTACCAAGGCGTCCGTCCTGGACCATGGCATGCGATAATACAGGCACGATTGGCGTAATTCAAGTTCAATTGCTATAAATTGCCAAAAAACGTAACTTGATCATTTAGAAGCGTTGGTTATGGTTCTTTGGGTTGTATTTGATGTCCCGGACAAATATCATGCGATCCGGTACCGGCTCCGTACCAAGGCGTCCGGACTAGACCATGGCAGGCGATAATACATGCACGACTGGCAGAATTCCAATTTAATTGCCATAAAATGCCAAACAATATAACTTGATCATTTCGAAGCATTGGTTATGGATCCTTGGGTCGTAATTGATGTCCCAGAAAAATATCATGCGATCCGGTAACGCCTCCGTACCAAGGCGTCTGGTCTAGACCATGGTAGGCGATAATACAGGCACGACTGGTGGAATTCCATTTTAATTGCCATAAAATGACAAAAAAAGTAAATTGATCATTTCGAAGCATTGGTTATGGTTCCTTGTGTCGTATTTGATGTCCCGGAAAAATATCATGAGATTTGGTACCGGCTCCGTACCGAGGAGTCCGACCTGGACCATGGCAGGCGATAATACATGCATGACAGGCGGAATTCAAGTTTAATTGCCATAAAATGCCAAAAAAAGTAACTTGATCATTTTGAAGAGTTGGTTATGGTTCCTTGGATCATATTTGATGTCTCGGATAAATATCATGCGATTCGGTACCGGCTTCGTACCACGGCATCCGGCTTGGACCATGGCAGTTGATAATAAAGACACGACTGACGGAATTCCAAATTAATTGCCATAAAATGTCAAAAAATTTAACTTGACCATTTCGAAGAGTTGGTTATGGTTACTTGGGTTGTATTTGATGTCCCGGAAAAATATCATGCGATCCGGTATCGGCTCCATACCAAGGCGTCCGGCCTGGACCATGGCAGGCGATAATATAGGCACGACTGGCGGAATTCCAGTTTAATTGCCATAAAATGCCAAAAAATGTAACTTTTTCATTTCGAAGCATTTGTTATGGTTTCTTGGGTCATATTTGATTTCCCGGTCAAATATCATGTGACCCGGTACCGGCTCCGTACCAAGGCGTCCGGCCTAGACCATGGCAGGCGATAATACTGGCACGATTGATGAAATTCTAGTTTAATTGCCATAAAATGCCAAAAAATGTAACTTGATCATTTCGAAACGTTGGTTATGGTTCCTTGGGTCGTATTTGATGTCCCGAAGAAATATCATGTGACCTGGTACCGGCTCCTTACCAAGGCGTTCGGTCTGGACCATGGCAGGCGATAATACAGGCACGACTAGCAGAATTCCATTTTAATTGCTATAAAATACCAAAAAATGTAACTTGATCATTTCGAAGTGTTGGTTATGCTTCCTTGGGTTGTATTTTATGTCCTTGAGAAATATCATGCTATCCGGTACCAGCTCCGTACCAAGGCGTCCAGTCTGGACCATGGTAGGCGATAATAAAGGCACGGCTGGCGGAATTGCAGTTTAATTTCCATAAAATGCCAAAAAATGTAACTTGATCATTTCGAAGCGTTGCTTATGGTTCCTTGGGTCGTATTTGATGTCCCGGAGAAATATTATGCAATCCAGTACCGGCTCTGTACCAAGGCATCTGACATGGACTATGGCAGGCGATAATACAGGCACGACTGGCGGAATTCCAGTTTAATTGCCATAAAATTCAAAAACATTTAACTTGATCATTTCGAAGCAACAGTTATGGTTACTTGGGTCGTATTTTATGTCCCAGACCAATATCATGTGATTCGGTACCGGCTACGTATCAAGGCGTCCGGCCTGGAACATGGCAGGCGATAATACAGGCACGACTTGGCGGAATTCCAGTACAATTGCCATAAAATTCAAAAAAATGTAACTTGATCCTTTCGAAGAGATGGTTATGGTTTCTTGGGTTGTATTTTATTTCCTGGAAAAATATCATGCAGTCCGGTACTGGCTCCGTACCAAGGCATCTCGCCTGGACCATGGCAGGCGACAATACAGGCACGACAAGCGGAATTCCAGTTTAATTGCCATAACATGCAAAAAAATGTAATTTGATCATTTCGAAGCATTGGTTATGGTTCCTTGGGTCGTATTTGATGTCATGGAGAAATTTCATGCTATCAGGTACCGGCTCTGTACCAAGGCGTCGTCCTAGACTATGGCAGGCGATAATACAGGCACGGATGGCGGAATTTCAGTTTAATTACCATAAAATTCCAAAAAATGTAACTTGATCATTTCGAAGCGTGTGTTAAGAATCCTTGGGTTGTATTTGATGTCCCGGACAAATATCATGCGATTCAGTACCGGCTAGGTACCAAGGCGTCCGGCCTGGACCATGGAAGGCGATAATGCAGGCACGACTTGGCGGAATTCTAGTTTAATTGCCATAAAATTCCAAAAAATGTTACTTGATCATTTCGAAGCAACAGTTATGGTTACTTGGGTCGTATTTTATGTCCCGGACCAATATCATATGATTCGGTACCGGCTACGTACCAAGGCGTCCGGCCTGGAGCATGGCAGGCGATAATACAGGCACGACTTGGCGGAATTCTAGTACAATTGCCATAAAATTCAAAAAAACGTAACTTGATCCTTTCGAATAGATGGTTATGGTTTCTTGGGTTGTATTTGATTTCCCGGAAAAATATCATGCGGTCCGGTACCGGCTCCGTACCAAGGCATCTCGCCTGGACCATGGCAGGCGACAATACAGGCACGACTGGCGGAATTCCAGTTTAATTGCCATAAAATGCCAAAAAATGTAATTTGATCATTTGGAAGCGTTGGTTATGGTTCCTTGGGTCGTATTTGATGTCCTGGAGAAATTTCATGCGATCCGGTACCGACTCTGTACCAAGGCGTCATCCTGGACTATGGCAGGCGATAATACAGGCACGGATGGCGGAATTCCAGTTTAATTGCCATAAAATTCCAAAAAATGTTACTTGATCATTTCGAAGCGTTGGTTAAGAATCCTTGGGTTGTATTTGATGTCCCGGACAAATATCATGCAATTCGGTACCGGCTAGGTACCAAGGCATCCGGCCTGGACCATGGAAAGCGATAATGGAGGGACGACTTGGCGGAATTCTAGTTTAATTGTCATAAAATGCCAAAACATGTAACTTGATCCTTTTGAAGAGTTGGTTATGGTTTCTTGGGTTTGATTTGATGTCCCGTAAATATCATGCGATCCGGTACCGCATCCTTACCAAGGCGTCCGGCCTAGACCATGGCTGAATTCCAGTTTAATTGCCATAAAAGGCCAAAAAATGTAACTTGGTCATTTTGTAGCATTGGTTATGGTTCATTGGGTCACATTTGATGTCTCGGACAATTATCATGCGATCCGGTACCGGCTCCGTACCAAGGCGTCCGGCCTAGACCATGGCTGAATTCCAGTTTAATTGCCATAAAAGGCCAAAAAATGTAACTTGACGATTTTGAAGAGTTGGTTATGGTTCCTTGGGTTGTATTTGATATCCCGAAAAAATATCATGCGATCCGATACTGCTCCATACCAAGGCGTCCGGCCTGGACCATGGATGGCGATAGTAGAGGCACGACTGGTGGAATTCTAGTTTATTAGCCATAAAATGCCAAAAATTGTAACTTGATCATTTCGTAGCGTTGGTTATGTTTCCTTGGGTCGTATTTTATGTCCCTAACAAATACCATGCTATCCGGTACCGACTCCGTACTAAGGCGTCCAATCTGGACCATGGTAGAAGATAATACAGGCACGACTGACGGAATTGCAGTTTAATTTCCATAAAATGCCAAAAAATGTAACTTGATCATTTCAAACGTTGGTTATGGTCCCTTGGGTCGTATTTGATGTCCCTGACAAATATCATGCTATCCGGTACCGGCTCCGTACCAAGGCGTCCATTCTGGACCATGGTAGGCGATAATACAGGCCTGACTGGCGGAATTCCAGTTTAATTGCCATAAAATTCCAAAAAATGTAACTTGATCATTTCGAAGCAATGGTTATGGTTCCTTGGGTCGTATTTGATGTCCCTGACAAATATCATGCTATCCGGTACCGGCTCCATACCAAGGCGTCCGGCCTGGACCATGGTAGGTGATAATACATGCACGACTTGCAGAATTCTAGTTTAATTTCCATAAATTGCCAAAAAATATAACTTGATCATTTCCAAGCGTTGGTTATGGTTCCTTGGGTCGTATTTGATGTATCGGAGATATATCATGCCATCCGATACCGGCTCCATAGCAAGGCGTCCGGCCTGGACCATTGTAGGCGATAATATATGCACGACTAGAGGAATTCCAGTTTAATTGCCATAAAATGCCAAAAGATGTAACTTGATCCTTTCGAAGAGTTGGTTATGGTTCCTTGGTTTGTATTGGATGTCCCAGAAAAATATCATGCGATCCGGTACCTGCCCATACCAAGGCGTCCGGCCTGGACCACGGATGGCGATAATACATGCACGACTGGCGAAATTCCAGTTTATAACTTGATCATTTTGTAGCGTTGGTTATGGTTCCTTGGGTCATATTTGATGTCCCGAAAAAATATCATGCGATCCGGTACCAGCTCCGTACCAAGGCGTCCGATCTGGACCATGGCAGGCAATAATACAGGCACGACTGGCCGAATTCCAATTTAATTGCCATAAAATGCCAAAAAATGTAACATGATCATTTCGAAGCATTGGTTATGGTTCTTTGGGTCATATTTCATGTCCCGGACAAATATAATGCGATCCGGTACCGGCTCCGTACCAAGGCGTCCGGACTGGACCATGGCAGGCGATAATACATGCACGACTGGCAGAATTCCAGTTTAATTGCCATAAAATTCCAAACAATGTAACTTGATCATTTCGAAGTGTTGGTTAGGGTTCCTTGGGTCGTATTTGATGTCCCAGAAAAATATCATGAGATCCGGTAATGGCTCCGTACCAAGGCGTCCGGCCTAGACCATGGCAAGCGATAATACAGGCAAGACTGGTGGAATTCCAGTTTAATTGGCATAAAATGACAAAAAATGTAAATTGATCATTTCGAAGCGTTGGTTATGGTTCCTTGTGTCGCATTTGATGTCTCGAACAAATACAATGAGATTTGGTACCGGCTCCGTACTGAGGAGTCCGACCTGGACCATGGCAGGCGATAATACCTGCATGACTGGCGGAATTCAAGTTTAATTGCCATAAAATGCCAAAAAAGTAACTTGATCATTTCTAAGCGTTGCTTATGGTTCCTTAGGTCATATTTGATGTCCAGGACAAATATCATGCGATTCAGTAACGGCTACGTACCACGGTGTTCGGCCTGGACCATAACAGCGATAATACAGGCACGACTGACGAAATTCCAAATTAATTGCCATAAAATGTCAAAAAATATAACTTGACCATTTCAAAGAGTTGGTTATGGTTCCTTGGGTTGTATTTAATCTCCCGGAAAATATCATGTGATCCGGTATCGGCTCCATACCAAGGCGTCCGACCTGGACCATGGATGGCGATAATACATGCAGGACTGGCGGAATTCCAGTTTAATAGCTATAAAATGCCAAAACATTTAACTTGATCATTTAGAAGCAGTAGTTATGGTTCCTTAGGTGATATTTAATGTCCCGGAAAAATATCATGCGACCCAGTACCGGCTCCGTACCAAGGCGTCCGGCCTGGACCATTGCAGGTGATAACACAGACACGACTGGCAGAATTCCAGTTTAATTGCCATAAAATGCCAAAAAATGTAACTTGATCATTTCGAAGTGTTGGTTATGGTTCCTTGGGTCATATTTGATATCCCGGAAAAATATCATGTGATCCGATACCAGCATCGTATCAAGGCGTCCGGCCTGGACCATGGCAGGCGATAATATATGCATAAGTGACAGAATTCCAATTTAATTTCCATAAAATGCCAAAAAATGTAAATTGATCATTTTGAAGCGTTGGTTATGGTTCCTTGTGTCGTATTTGATGTCTCGGACAAATATCATGAGATTTGGTACCGGCTCCGTACCGAGGAGTCCGACCTGGACCATAGCAGGCGATAATACATGCATGACTGGAGGAATTCAAGTTTAATTGCCATAAAATGCCAAAAAAAGTAACTTGATCATTTTAAAGCATTGGTTATGGTTACTTGGGTCATATTTGATGTCCCGGACAAATATCATGTGATTCGGTACCGGCTATGTACCACGGTGTCTGGCCTGGACCATGGCAAGCGATAATACATGCACGACTCACGGAATTCCAGTTTAATTGCCATAAAATGTCAAAATTGTAACTTGACCATTTCGAAGAGTTGGTTATGGTTCCTTGGGTTGTATTTGATGTCCTGGAAAAATATCATGCGATTCGGTATCGGCTCCATACCAAGGCGTCCGGCATGGACCACGGCAGGCGATAATACAGGCACGACTGGCGGAATTCCAGTTTAATTGCCATAAAATGACAAAAAATGTAAATTGATCATTTCGAAGCATTGGTTATGGTTCCTTGTGTCTTACTTTATGTCTCGGACAAATATTATGAGATTTGGTACCGGCTCCGCACCGAGGAGTCCGACCTAGACCATGGCAGGCGATAATACATGCATGACTGCCGGAATTCAAGCTTAATTGCCATAAAATGCCAAAAAAGTAACTTGATCATTTCGAAGCGTTGGTTATGGTTCCTTGGGTCATATTTTATTTCCCGAAAAAATATCATGTGATTCGGTACCGACTATGTACCACGGCGTCCGGCCTAGACCATGGCCGGCGATAATACATGCACGACTGACGGAATTCCAGTTTAATAGCCATAAAAGGCCAAAAAATGTAACTTGATCGTTTAGAAGCGTTGGTTATGGTTCCTTGCATCATATTTAATGTCCCGGATAAATATCATGCAACCCGATACCGGCGCCGTACCAAGGCATCCGACCTGGACCATGGCAGGTGATAACACAGGCACGACTGGCGGAATTCCAGTTTAATTGCCATAAAATGCCAACAAATGTAACTTGATCATTTCGAAGCATTACTTATGGTTCCTTGGGTCAAATTTGATATCCCGGACAAATATCATACGATCCGGTCCCGGCACCGTACCAAGGCGTCCGGCCTGGACTATGGCAGGCGATAATATATGCACGACTGACGGAATTCCAATTTAATTGCCATAAAAAGCCAAAAAATTTAATTCGATCATTTCGAAGCGTTGGTTATGGTTCCTTGGGTCATATTTGATGTCTCGGAGAAATACAATGTGATCCCATACCGCGCTCCTTACCAAGGCGTCCGGTCTGGACCATGGCAGGCGATAATACAGGAACGACTGGTAGAATTCAAGTTTAATTGCCATAAAATGCAAAAAAACATAACTTCATCATTTCGAAGCAATGGTTACGGTTCCTTGATTCGTATTTGATGTCCCAAACCAATATCGTATGATACGGTACCGGCTACGTACCAAGGCGTCTGACCTGGAACATGGCAGGCGATAATACAGGCACGACTTGGCGGAATTCCAGTATAATTGCCATAAAATTCCAAAAAATGTAACTTGATCCTTTCGAAGAGTTGGTTATGGTTTCTTGGGTTGTATTTGATGTCCTCGAAGAATATTATGCAGTCGAGTACAAGATCCGTACCAAGGCATCTGGCATGGACCATGGCAGGCGATAATACATGCACGACTGGCAGAATTCCAATTTAATAACCGTAAAATGCCAAAAAATATTTAACTTGATCATTTCCAAGCGTTATGGTTCCTTGGGTCGTCTTTGATTTCCCGGAGAAATATCATGCGATCCGGTACCGGCTCCATACCAAGGCGTCTGACCTAGACCATGGCAGGCGATAATACATGCACGACTGGCGGAATTCCAGTTTAATTGCCATAAAATGCCAAAAAATATTAAACTTGATCATTTCCAAGCGTTATGGTTCCTTGGGTCGTCTTTGATTTCCCGGAGAAATATCATGCGATCCGGTACCGGCTCCATACCAAGGCGTCTGACCTAGCCCATGGCAGGCGATAATACATGCACGACTGGCGGAATTCCAGTTTAATTGCCATAAAATGAAAAAAAATGTAATTTGGTCATTTCGAAGCAATGGTTACAGTTCCTTGGTTCGTATTTGATGTCCCGGACAAATATCATGTGATACGGTACCGGCTACGTACCAAGGCGTCCGGCCTGGAACATGGCAGGCGATAATACAGGCACGACTTGGCGGAATTCCAGTATAATTGCCATAAAATTCCAAAAAATTTAACTTGATCCTTTAGAAGAGTTTGTTATGGTTTCTTGGGTTGTATTTGATGTCCCCGAAGAATATCATGCAGTCCGGTACAAGCTCTGTACCAAGGCATCTGGCCTTGACCATGGCAGGCGATAATACATCCATGACTGGCAGAATTCCAATTTAATAACCATAAAATGCCAAAAAAAATTTAACTTGATCATTTCCAAGAGTTGTGGTTCCTTGGGTTGTATTTGATGTCCCGGAGAAATATCATGCGATCCGGTACCGGCTCCATACCAAGGCGTCTGACCTGGACCATGGCAGGCGATAATACATGCACGACTGGCGTAATTCTAGTTTAATTGCCATAAAATGGAAAATATTGTAATTTGATCATTTCGAAGCGTTAGTTATGGTTCCATGGGTCGTATTTGATGTCCTGGAGAAATTTCATGCTATCCGGTACCGGCTCCGTACCAAGGCGTCCGATCTGGACCATGGCAGGCGATAATACATGCACGACTGGCGGAATTCAAGTTTAATATCCATAACATGCCAAAAAATGTAACTTGATCATTTCGAAGCGTTAGTTATGGTTCCTTGGATCGTATTTGATGTCCCGCACAAATATCATGTGACCCGGTACCGGCTATGTACCAAGGCGTCCGGCCTAGACCATGGCAGACGATAATACAGGCACGACTCGCGGAAATCAAGTTTAATTGCCATAAAATGCCAAAAAATGTAACTTGATCATTTCGAAGCGTTCGTTATGGTTCCTTAGGTCGTATTTTATGTCCCGGAGAAATATCATGTTATCCGGTACCGGCTCTGTACCAAGGCGTCCGGCCTGGACTATGGCAGGTCATATTACAGGCACGGCTGGCGGAATTTGAGTTTAATTGCCATATGTGACTTGATCATTTCGAAACGTTAGTTATGATTCCTTCGGTCATATTTGATATCCCGGACAAATATCATGCGATCCGGTACCGGCTCCGTACCAAGGCGTCCGGCCTGGACCATGGCAGGAGATAATACAGGCACGATTGGCGGAATTCCAGTTGAATTGCCATAAAATGCCAAAAAATGTAATTTGATCATTTCGAAACGTTGGTTATGGTTCCTTGGGTCGTATTTGATTTCCTGGACAAATATCATGCGATCCAGTATCGACTCCGTACCAAGGCATCTGGCCTAGACCATTGCAGGCGATAATACAGGCACGACTGGCGGAATTCCAATTTAATTGCCATAAAATGCAAAACAATGTAACTTTATCATTTCCAAGCGTTGGTTATGGTTACTTGGGTAATATTTGATGTCCAGGTCAAATATCATGTGATCCGGTATCGGCTTCGTACCATGGCATCCGGCCTGGACTATGGCAGGCGATAATACATGCACGACTGGCGGAATTCCAGTTTATTTTCCATAAAATGCCAAAAAATGTAACTTGATCATTTCGAAGTGTTGGTTATGGATCCTTGTGTTTTATTTGATGTCCCAGAAAAATATCATGCGATCCAGTATCGGCTCCGTACCAAGGCGTCTGGCCTGGACCATGGCAGGCGCTAATATAGGCACGACTGGCGGAATTCCAGTTTAATTGCCATAAAATGGAAAAATGTAACTTTATGATTTCGAAGCGTTGGTTATGGATCCTTGGGTCATATTTCATATCCCGGACAAATATCATGGGACTCGGTACCGACTTCATACCAAGGCGTCCGGCCTGGACCATGGTAGGCGATAATACATGCACGATTGTCAGAATTCCAGTTTAATTTCCATAAAATGCTAAAAAATGTAACTTGATCATTTCGAAGCGTTAGTTATGGTTCCTTGGGTAGTATTTGATGTCCCGCAAAAAAATCATGTGACCCGGTACCGGCTATGTACCAAGGCGTCCTGCTTGGACCATGGCAGACGATAATACAGGCACGACTCGCGGAATTCAAGTTTAATTGCCATAAAATGCCAAAAAATGTAACTAGATCATTTCGAAGCGTTCGTTATGGTTCCTTAGGTCGTATTTTATGTCCCGAAGAAATATCATGTTATCCGGTACTGGCTCTGTACCAAGGCGTCCGGCCTGGACTATGGCAGGCGATATTACAGGCACGGCTGGCGGAATACGATTTTAATTGCCATAAAATTCAAAAAAATGTAACTTGATCATTTCGAAACGTTGGTTATGGTTCCTTCGGTCATATTTGATATGCCGGACAAATATCATGTGATCCGGTATCGACCCCGTACCAAGGTGTCCGGCCTGGACCATGGCAGGCGATAATACAGGCACGACTGGCGGAATTCCAGTTTAATTTCCATAAAATGCCAAAAAATGTAACTTGACCATTTCAAAGAGTTGGTTATGGTTTCTTGGATTGTAATTGATGTCCCGGACAAATATCATGCGATCCGGTACCGGCTCCGTACCAAGGCGTCCGGCCTGGACCATGGCAGAAGATAATACAGGCACGATTGGCGGAATTCAAGTTGAATTGCCATAAAATGCCAAAAAATGTAATTTAATCATTTCGAAACGTTGGTTATGGTTCCTTGGGTCGTATTTGATGTCCTGGACAAATATCATGTGATCCAGTATCGACTCCGTACCAAGGCATCTGGCCTGGACTATTGCAGGCGATAATACATGCACGACTGGCGGAATTCCAGTTTATTTTCCACAAAATGCCAAAAAATGTAACTTGATCATTTCGAAGTGTTGGTTATGGTTCCTTGTGTTTTATTTGATGTCCCAGAAAAATATCATGCGATCCAGTATCGGCTCCGTACCAAGGCGTCCGGCTTGGACCATGGCAGGCGATAATAGAGGCACGACTGGCGGAATTCCAGTTTATTTTCCACAAAATGCCAAAAAATGTAACTTGATCATTTCGAAGCGTTGATTATGGTTCCTTGGGTCATATTTAATGTCCTAGACAAATATCATGCGACCCGGTACCGGCTCCGTACCAAGGCGTCCGGCCTGGACCATGGCAGGCGCGAATATAGGCACGACTGGCGGAATTCCAATTTAATTGCCATAAAATGGAAAAATGTAACTTTATCATTTCGAAGTGTTGGTTATGGATCCTTGGGTCATATTTCATATCCCAAAAAAATATCATGGGACTCGGTACCGACTTCATACCAAGGCGTCCGGCCTGGACCATAGCAGGCGATAATACATGCACGATTGTCAGAATTCCAGTTTAATTGCCATAAAATGCCAAAAAATGTAACTTGATCATTTTGAAGCGTTAGTTATGGTTCCTTGGGTCGTATTTGATGTCCCTCACAAATATCATGTGACCCGCTACCGGCTATGTACCAAGGCGTCCGGCCTGGACCATGGCAGACGATAATACAGGCACGACTCGCGGAATTCAAGTTTAGTTGCCATAAAATGCCAAAAAATGTAACTTGATCATTTCGAAGCGTTCGTTATGGTTCCTTAGGTCGTATTTTATGTCTCGTAGAAATATCATGTTATCCGGTACCGGCTCTGTACCAAGGCGTCCGGCCTGGACTATGGCAGGCGATATTACAGGCACGGCTGGCGGAATTGGAGTTTAATTGCCATAATATTCAAAAAAATATAACTTGATCATTTCGAAACGTTGGTTATGGTTCCTTGGGTCGTATTTGATGTCCTGCACAAATATCATGCGATCCGGTACCGGCTCCGTACCAAGGCGTCCGGCCTGGACCATGGCAGGAGATAATACAGGCACGATTGGCGAAATTCGAGTTTAATTGCCATAAAATGCCAAAAAATGTAATTTGATCATTTCGAAACGTTGGTTATGGTTCCTTGGGTCGTATTTGATGTCCTGCACAAATATCATGCGATCCAGTATCGACTCTGTGCCAAGGCATCTGGCCTGGACCATTGCAGGCGATAATACAGGCACGACTGGAGGAATTCCAATTTAATTGCCATAAAATGCCAAAAAATGTAACTTGATCATTTCGAAGTGTTGGTTATGGTTGGTTGTGTTTTATTTGATTTCCCAGAAAAAAATATCATGCGATCCAGTATCGGCTCCGTACCAAGGCGTCCGGCCTGGACCATGGCAGGCGATAATAGAGGCACGACTGGCGGAATTCTAGTTTAATTGCCATAAAATGCCAAAAAATGTAACTTGATCATTTCGAAGCGTTGGTTATGGTTCCTTGGGTCATATTTAATGTCCTAGACAAATATCATGTGACCCGGTACCGTCTCCGTACCAAGGCGTCCGGCCTGGACCCTGGCAGGCGCTAATATAGGCACGACTAGCGGAATTCCAGTTTAATTGCCATAAAATGGAAAAATGTAACTTTATCATTTTGAAGTGTTGGTTATGGATCCTTGGGTCATATTTCATATCCCGGAAAAATATCATGGGACTCGGTACCGACTTCATACCAAGGCGTCCAGCCTGGATCATGGCAGGCGATAATACATGCACGATTGTCGGAATTCCAGTTTAATTGCCATAAAATGCCAAAGAATGTAACTTGATCATTTCGAAGCATTAGTTATGGTTCCTTGGGTCGTATTTGATGTCCCGCACAAATATCATGTGACCCGGTACCGGCTATGTACCAAGGCGTCCGGCCTGGACTATGGCAGGCGAATTACAGGCACGGCTGGCGGAATTCGAGTTTAATTGCCATAAAATGCCAAAAAATGTAACTTGATCATTTCGAAGCGTTCGTTATGGTTCCTTAGGTCGTATTTTATTTCTCGGAGAAATATCATGTTATCCGGTACCGGCTCTGTACCAAGGCGTCCGGCCTGGACTATGGCAGGCGAATTACAGGCACGGCTGGCGGAATTCGAGTTTAATTGCCATAAAATTCAAAAAAAATGTAACTTGATCATTTCGAAACGTTGGTTATGGTTACTTGGGTCATAGTTTATGTCCCGGACAAATATCATGCGATTCTGTACCAGCTATGTACCACGGCGTTCGTCCTGGACCATGGCAGGCGATAATACAGGCACGACTGACGGAATTCCAGTTTAATTGCCATAAAATGCCAAAAAATGTAATTTGTTCATTTCAAAGCGTTGGTTATGTTTACTTGGGCCGTATTTGATGTCCCGGACAAATATCATGCGATGCGGTATCGGCTCTGTACCAAGGCATCCGACTTGGACCATTGCAGGCGATAATACAGGCACGACTGGTGGAATTCCAATTTAATTGCCATAAAATGCCAAAAAATGTAACTTGATCATTTTGAAGCATTGGTTATGGTTCCTTGGGTCGTATATGATGTCCCGGACAAATTCATGCAATCCGGTACTGGCTTCATACCAAGGCGTCCGTCCTGGACCATGGCAGGAGAAAATACAGGCATGACTGGCAGAATTCCATTTTAATTGCCATAAAATGCCAAAAAATGTATTTTGATCATTTAGAAATGTTGGTTATGGTTCCTTGGGTCCTATTAAATGTCCTGGAGAAATATCATGTGATCCGGTACCGGTTCCGTACCAAGGCATCCGGCATGGACCATGGCAAACGATAATATAGGCATGACTAGCGGAATTCCAGTTTAATTGCCATAAAATGACAAAAATGTAACTTGATCATTTCGAAGAGTTGGTTATGGTTCCTNCGTACCAAGGCGTCCGGCCTGGACCATGGAAGGCGATAATGTAGGCACGACTTGGCGGAATTCTAGTTTAATTGCCATAAAATGCCAAAAAATGTAAATTGATCCTTTCAAAGAGTTGGTTATGGTTTCTTGGGTTGTATTTGATGTCTCGGAAAAATATCATGCGATCCGGTACCGGATCCATACCAAGGAGTCCGGCCTGGACCATTGATGGCGATAATACAGGCACGACTTGGTAGAATTCCAGTTTAATTATCATAAAATGCAAAAAAAATGTAACTTGATCATTTCAAAGAGTTAGTTATATTTCCTTGGGTTGTGTTTGATTTCCCGGAAAAATATAATGCGATTCGATACCGTCTCTATACCAAGGCGTCCGGCCTGAACCATGGATGGCGATAATACAGGCATGACTGGCGGAATTCCAGTTTAATTATCATAAAATGCAAAAAAAATGTAACTTGATCATTTTGAAGCTTTGGTTATGGTTCCTTGGGTCATATTTAATGTCCCGGACAAATATCATGCGGGCCGGTACCGGCTCCGTAGCAAGGTGTCCGACCTAGACCATGGCAGGTGATAATACAGGCACGATTGGCGGAATTACAGCTTAATTGCCAAAAAATGCCAACAAAATGTATTGGTTATGGTTCCTTGTGTCATATTTGATATCCCGGACAAATATCATGCGATCCGGTACCGGCTCCGTACCAAGGCGTCCGGCCTGGACCATGGCAGGCGATAATACATGCACGACTAGCGGAATTCCAGTTTAATTTCCATAAAATGCCAAAAATGTAAATTGATCATTTCGAAGCGTTGGTTATGGTTCCTTGGGTCATAATTGATGTCCCGGACAAATATCATGAGATCCGGTACCGGCTCCGTACCAAGGCGTCCGGCCTGGACCATGGCAGGCGATAATTCATGCATGACTGGCGCAATTCCAGTTTAATTGCCATAAAATGCCAAAAAATGTAATTTGATCATTTCGAAGCGTTTGGTATGGTTCCTTGGGTCGTATTTGATGTCCCGGACAAATATCATGAGATCCAGTACCGGCTCTGTACCAAGGCGTCCGGCCTGGACCATGGCAGGCAATAATACATGCACGATTGGCAGTATTCCAGTTTATTTGCCATAAAATTCCAAAAAATGTAATGTGATCATTTCGAAGTGTTAGTTATGGTTCCGTGGGTCGTATTTTATGTCCTGGAGAAAGATCATATGATCTGATACCGTCTTTGTACCAAGGGTTCCGGCCTGGACCATGGCAGGCAATAATACATGCACGATTGGCAGTATTCCAGTTTATTTGCCATAAAATTCCAAAAAATGTAATGTGATCATTTCGAAGTGTTAGTTATGGTTCCGTGGGTCGTATTTTATGTCCTGGAGAAAGATCATATGATCTGATACCGTCTTTGTACCAAGGGTTCCGGCCTGGACCATGGCAGGCGATAATAGAGGCACGACTGGCGGAATTCCAGTTTAATTGCCATAAAATGCCAAAAAATGTAACTTGATTATTTCGAAGCGTTGGTTATGGTTACTTGGGGCATATTTGATGTCCAGGACAAATATCATGCGATACGGTACCGGCTCCGTACCAAGGCGTCCGGCGTGGACCATGGTAGGCGCTAATACAGGCACGACTGGCGGAATTCCAGTTTAATTGCCATAAAATACCAAAAAATGTAACTTGATCATTGCAAAACGTTGGTTATAGTTCGTTGGGTCATTTTTAATGTCCCGGACAAATATCATGCGACCCGTAACCGGCTCCGTGCCAAAGCATCCGGCCTGGACCATGGCAGGCTATAATACATGCACGACTGGCGGAATTCCAGTTTAATTGCCATAAAATCCCAAAAAATGTAAATTGATCATTTCAAAGAGTTGGTTATGGTTCCTTGGGTCGTATTTGATGTCCTGGAGAAATGTACCGGATCTCATGATATTTTTTTGGGACATTAAATATGACCCAACGAACCATAACCAACGTTTCGCAATGATCAAGTTACATTTTTTGGTATTTTATGGAAATTAAAAAGGAATTCCGTCAGTCGTGCCTATATTATCGCCTGCCCTGGTCCAGGCCGGACGCCTTGGTACGAAGCCGGTACAGGATCGCATGACATTTGTCCGGGACATCAAATACGACCCAAGGAACCATAACCAATGCTTCGAAATGATCAAGTTACATTTTTGGCATTTTATGGCAATTAAGTTGGAATTCCGCCAGACGTGCCGGTATTATCGCCTGCAATGGTCCAGGCCGGACGCCTTGGTACGAATCCGGTACAGGATCGCATGACATTTGTCCGGGACATCAAATACGACCCAAGGAACCATAACCAACACTTCGAAATGATCAAATTACATTTTTTGGCATTTTATGGCAATTAAACTTGAATTCCGCTAGTCATACATGTATTATCGCCTGCCATGGTCCAGGTCGGACTCCTTGGTATGGAGCCGGTACCAAATCACATGATATTTGTCAAAGACATCAAATACGACACAAGGAACCATAACCAACGCTTCGAAATGATCAAGTTACTTTTTTTGGCAATTTATGGCAATTAAACTTGAATTCCGCTAGTCATGCATGTATTATCGCCTGCCATGGTCCAGGTCGGACTCCTTGGTGTGGAGCCGGTACCAAATCTCATGATATTTGCCCGAGACATCAAATACGACACAAGGAACTATAACCAACACTTCGAAATGATCCATTTACATTTTTGTCATTTTATGGCAATTAAACTGGAATTCCGTCAGTCGTGCCTGTATTATATCGCCTGCCATGGTCCAGGCCGGACGCCTTGGTACGGAGCCGGTACCGGATCGCATGATATTTGTCCGGGATATCAAATATGACCGAAGGAACCATAGCCAACGCTTCAAAATTTCAAGTTACTTTTTTTGGCATTTTATGGCAATTAAACTGGAATTCCGACAATCGTGCCTGTATTATCGCCTGCCATGGTCCAGGCCGGACGCCTTCGTATGAACCCGGTACCGAGTCCCATGATATTTGTCCAGGATATGAAATGTGACCCAAGGAACCATAACCAACGCTTCGAAATGATCAAGTTACATTTTTTTGACATTTTATGGCAATTAAACTGGAATTCCGCCAGTCGTGCCACCATTATCGCCTACCATGGTCCAGGTCGGACGCCTTGGTACGGAGCCGATACCGGATCACATTATATTTGTCTGGGACATCAAATAAATCACAAGGAACCATAAACAACACTTCGAAATGATCAAGTTACATTTTTTGGCATATTATGGAAAATAAACTGGAATTTCCGCCAGTCGTGCAAGTATTATCGCCCGCCATGGTCCAGGCAGGATGCCTTGGTACAAAGCCGGTACCGGATCACATGATATTTGAATTGGACATCAAATATGACCCAAGTAACCATAACCAACGCTTGGAAATGATAAAGTTACATTTTTGGCATTTTATGGCAATTAAATTGGATTTCCGCCAGTCGTGCCTGTATTATCGCCTGCAATGGTCCACGCCGGATGCCTTGGTACGGAGCCGATACCGGATCACATGATATTTTTCCGGGACATCAAATACGACCCAAGGAACCATAACCAACGCTTCGAAATGATCAAATTACATTTTTTAGCCTTTTATGGCAATTAAACTGGAATTCCGCCAGTCGTGCCTGTATTATCTCCTGCCATGGTCTAGGACGGACGCCTTGGTACGGAGCCGGTACCGGATCACATGATATTTGTCCGGGATATCAACTACAACCCAATAAACCATGACCAACTCTTCGAAAGGATCAAGTTACATTATTTGGAATTTTTTGGAAATTAACTGGAGTTCCGCCAAGTCGTGCATGTATTATCGCTTGCCCTGTTCCAGGCCGGACGCCTTGGTATGTAGACGGTATCGGATCGCATAATATTTGTCCGATATATCAAATATGACCGAAGGAACCATAACCAATGCTTCGAAATGTTCAAGTTACATCTTTTGGCATTTTATGGCAATTAAACTAGAATTCCGCCAGTCGTGCCTGTATTATCACCTACCATGGTCCAGGACGGACGCCTTGGTACGGAGCCGGTACCGGATCACATGATATTTGTCCGGGACATCAAATACAACCCAAGGAACCATAACGAACGCTTCGAAATGATTAAGTTACATTTTTGGCATTTTATGGCAATTAAACTTGAATTCTGCGAGTCGTGCATGTATTATCGTCTGCCATGGTCCAGGCTGGACGTGTTGGTACGTAGCCGGTACCGGGTCGCATGATATTTGTGCGGGACATCAAATATGACCCAAGGAACCATAAATAACGCTTTGAAATGGTCAAGTTACATTTTTTGGCATTTTATGGATATTAAACTGGAATTCCGTCAGTCGTGCATGTATTATTGCCTGCCATGGTCCAGATCGGACGCCTTGGTATGGAGCCGGTACCGGATAGCATGAAATTTCTCCAGGACATCAAATACGACCCAAGGAACCATAACTAACGCTTCGAAATGATCAAATTACATTTTTTGGCATTTTATGGCAATTAAACTGGAATTCCGCCAGTCGTGCATGTATTATCGCCTGCCATGGTGCAAGCCGAACGCCTTGGTATGGAGCCGGTACCGGATCTTATGATATTTCTACGGGACATCAAATACGACCCAAGGAACCACAACGCTTGGAAATGATCAAGTTACATTTTTTGGAATTTTATGGCAATTATACTGGAATTCCTCCAAGTCGTGCCTGTATTATCGCCTGCCATGTTCCAGGCCGGACGCCATGGTACGTAGCCGGTATTGAATCACATGATATTGGTTCGGGACATCAAATACGACCCAAGGAACCGTAACCATTGCTTCGAAATGATCAAGTTACATTTTTTGGAATTTTATGGCAATTAAACTGGAATTCCGCCAGCCATGCTTGTATTATCGCCTTCCATAGTCCATGCCAGACGCCTTGGTACGGAACCGGTACCGGAACGCATGATCTTTCTCCGGGACATAAAATACGACCCAAGGAACCATAAGCCAGTCGTGCCTGTATTATCGCCTGCCATGGTCCAGACTGACCCCTTGGTACGGAGCCGGTACCGGATAACATGATATTTCTCAGGGACATCAAATGAGACCCAAGGAACCATAACCAACACTTCGAAATGATCAAGGTACATTTTTTAGCATTTTATGGCAATTAAACTTGAATTCTGCCAGTCGTGCATGTATTATCGCCTGCCATGGTCCAGACCGGACGCCTTGGTAAGGAGCCGGTACGGGATCACATGATATTTCTCCTGGACATCAAATACGACCCAAGGAACCATAACCAACGCTTCAAAATGATCATATTAAATTTTTTGGCTTTTTATGGCAATTAAATTGGAATTCCGCCAGTCGTGCCTGTATTATCGCCTGCCATGGTCCAGGCCGGACGCCTTGGTACGGAGCCGGTACTGGATCTTATGATATTTTTCCGGGACATCAAATACGACCCAAGGAACCATAACCAATGCTTCGAAATGATCAAGTTACATTTGTTGGCATTTTATGGAAATTAAACTGGAATTCCGCCAGTCGTGCCTGTGTTATCACCTGCCATGGTCCAGGCCGGACGCCTTGGTACGAAGCCAGTACCAGGTTGCATTATATTTGTCCGGGACATTAAATATGACGCAAGGAACCATAACCAACGCTTCTAAACGATCAAGTTACATTTTTTGGCCTTTTATGGCTATTAAACTGGAATTCCGTCAGTCGTGCATGTATTATCGCCTGCCGTAGTCCAGGTCGGACGCCGTGATACATAGCCGGTACCGAATCGCATGATATTTGCCCGGGACATCAAATATGACCCAAGGAACCATAACCAACGCTTCTAAACGATCAAGTTACATTTTTTGGCATTTTATGGAAATTAAACTTGAATTCCGCCAGTCATGCATGTATTATCGCCTGCCATGGTCCAGGTCGGACTCCTCGGTATGGAGCCGGTACCAAATCTCATGATATTTGTCCGAGACATAAATAAGACACAAGGAACCATAACCAACGCTTCGAAATGATCAATTTACATTTTTTTGTCATTTTATGGCAATTAAACTGGAATTCCGCCACTCGTGGCCTGTATTATCGCCTTCCATGTTCCAGGCCGGACGCCTTGGTATGGAGCCGATACCGAATCGCATGATAGTTTTCTGGGACATGAAATACAACCCAAGGAACCATAACCAACTCTTCGAAATAGTCAAGTTGCATTTTTGACATTTTATGGCAATTAAACTGGAATTCTGTGAGTCGTGCCTGTATTGTCATCTGCCATGGTCCATGACGGACCCCGTGGTACATAGCCGGTTCTCAATCGCATGATATTTGTCCGGGACATCAAATATGACCGAAGTAACCATAACCAACACTTCGAAATTATCAAGTTACTTTTTTTGGCATTTTATGGAAATTAAACTTGAATTCCGCCAGTCATGCATGTATTATCGCCTGCCATGGTCCAGGTCGGACTCCTCGGTACGGAGCCGGTACCAAATCTCATGATATTTGTCCGAGACATCAAATACGACACAAGGAACCATAACCAACGCTTCAAAATGATCAATTTACATTTTTTGTCATTTATGGCAATTAAACTGGAATTCCGCTAGTCGTGCCTGTATTATCGCCTACCATGGTCCAGGCCGGACGCCTTGGTACGAAGCCGTTACCGGATCACATGATATTTTTTTAGGACATCAAATACGACCCAAGTAACCATAACCAACACTTCGAAATGATCAAGTTACATTGTTTGGGATTTTATGGATATTAAATTGGATTTCTGCCAGTCGTGCATGTATTATTGCCCTCCATGGTCTAGTCTGGACGCCTTGGTACGAAGACGATACCAGATCGCATGATATTTGTCCAGGACATCAATTACGACCCAAAGAACCATAACCAACGCTTCTAAATGATCAAGTTACATTTTTTGGCAATTTATGGCAATTAAACTTTAATTCCGCCAATCGTGCCTATATTATCGCATGCCGTGGTCCAGGCCAGATGCCTTAGTACGGAGCCGGTACCAGATCGCATGATATTTCTTCGGGCATCAAATACGACCCAAGGAACCACAATGCTTGGAAATGATCAAGTTACATTTTTTGGCATTTTATGGCTATTAAACTAGAATTCCGCCAGTCGTGCATGTATTATCGCCTGCCATGATCCAGGCCGGATGCCTTGGTACAAAGCCGGTACCGGATCACATGATATTTGAACTGGACTCAAATATGACCCAAGTAACCATAAACAACGCTTGGAAATGATAAAGTTACATTTTTTGGCATTTTATGGCAATTAAATTGGAATTCCGCCAGTCGTGCCTGTATTATCGCCTGCAATGGTCAAGGCCGGATGCCTTGGTACGGAGCCGATACCGGATCGCATGATATTTGTCCGGGATATCAAATACGACCCAAGGAACCATAACCAACGCTTCGAAATTATCAAATTACATTTTTTTGAATTTTATGGCAATTAAACAATAATTCCGCCAGTCGTGCTTGTATTATCTCCTGCCATGGTCCAAGCCGGACGCCTTGGTATGGAGCCGGTACTGGATCGCATGATATTTGTCCGGGACATCAATTACAACCCAAGAAACCATAACCAACTCTTCGAAAGGATCAAGTTACATTATTTGGAATTTTTTTGCAATTAAACTGGAGTTCCGCCAAGTCGTGCCTGTATTATAGCTTGCCATGTTCTAGACTGGACGCCTTGGTACGTAGTCGGTATCGGATCGCATGATATTTGTCCGAGATATCAAATATGACAGAAGGAACCCTAACCAACGCTTCGAAATGTTCAAGTTACATTTTTTGGCATTTTATGGCAATTAAACTGGAATTCTGCCAGTCGTGCCTGTATTATCGCCTGCCAGGGTCTAGGCCGGACGCCTTGGTACAGAGCTGGTACCGGATCACATGACATTTGTCCGGGATATCAAATATGACCGAACGAACCATAACCAATGTTTCGAAATGATCAAGTTACATATTTTTGAATTTTATGGCAATAAAACTGGAATTCCGCCAGCCGTGCCTATAATATCCCCTGCCATAGTCCAGGTCGGACGCCTTGGTACAGAGCCGATACCGGATCACATGATATTTCTCCGGGACATCAAATACGACCTAAGGAACCATAACGAATGCTTCAGAATGATCAAGTTACAGTTTTTGGCATTTTATGGAAATTAAACTTTAATTCCGCGAGTCCTGCCTGTATTATCGTCTGCCATGGTCTAGGCCAGACGCCTTGGTACATAGCCGGTACCGGGTCACATGATATTTGTGCGGGACATCAAATACGACCCAAGGAAACATAACTAACGCTTCGAAATGATCAAGTTACATTTTTTGGCATTTTATGGATATTAAATTGGAATTCCGCTAGTCGTGCATGTATTATCGCCTGCCAAGGTCAAGATCGGACGCCTTGGTATGGAGCCGGTACCGGATAGCATGAAATTTCTCCAGGACATCAAATACGACCCAAGGAACCATAACTAACGCTTCGAAATGATCAAATTACATTTTTTGGCATTTTATGGCAAATAAACTGGAATTCCGCCAGTCGTGCATGTATTATCGCCTGGACGCCTTGGTATGGAGCCGGTATCAGATCGCATGATATTTCTCCGGGACATCAAATACGACCTAAGGAACCACAACGCTTGGAAATGATCAAGTTACATTTTTTGGCATTTTATGGCTATTAAATTGGAATTCTGCCAGTCGTGCATGTATTATCGCCTGCCATGGTCTAGGCCAGATGCCTTGGTACGGAGCTGGTACCGGACTGTATGATATTCTCCGGGGACATCAAATACAACCCAAGAAACCATAACCAACTCTTCGAAAGGATCAAGTTACATTTTTTGGTATTTTATGGAAATTATACTGGAATTCCGCCAAGTCGTGGTTGTATTATCGTCTGCCATGTTCCAGGCCGGACGCCTTGGTACGTAGCCGGTACTGAATCACATGATATTGGTCCGGGACATCAAATACGACCCAAGGAACCATAACCATTGCTTCGAAATGATCAAGTTACATTTTTTGGAATTTTATGGCAATTAATCTGGAATTCTGCCAGTTGTGCCTGTATTATCGCCTGCCATGGTCCAGACCGGACGCCTTGGTAAGGAGCCGGTACGGGATCACATGATATTTCTCCGGGACATCAAATACGACCCAAGGAACCATAACCAATGCTTCGAAATGATCAAGTTACATTTTTTGGAATTTTATGGCAATTAATCTGGAATTCTGCCAGTCGTGCCTGTATTATCGCCTTCCATGGTCCAGGCCGGACGCCTTGGTACGGAGCCGGTACTGTATCTCATGATAGTTTTCCGGTACATCAAATACGACCCAAGGAACCATAACCAATGCTTCGAAATGATCAAGTTACATTTTTTGGCATTTTATGGCAATTAAATTGGAATTCCCTCAGTCGTGCATATATTATCGCCTGCCATGGTCCAGGCGGGACGCCTTGGTATGGTGCCGGTACCGGATCACATGATATTTGTCCGGGATATCAAACATGACCCAAGGAACCATAAACAACGCTTCGAAATGATCAAGGTACATTTGTTGGCATTTTATGGCAATTAAACTGGAATTCCACTAGTCGTTCTTGTGTTATCACCTGCCATGGTCCAGGCCGGACGTCTTGGTACGGAGCCGGTACCGGGTTGCATGATATTTGTCTGGGACATTAAATATGACGCAAGGAACCATAACCAACGCTTCTAAACGATCAAGTAAAATTTTTTGGCCTTTTATGGCTATTTAAACTGGAATTTCGTCAGTCGTGCATGTATTATCGCCTGCCATGGTCCAGGCCGGACGCTGTGGTACATAGCCGGTACGGAATCACATGATATTTGTCCGGAACATCAAATATGACCCAAGGAACCATAACCAACTCTTCGAAATGGTCAAGTTACATTTTTGACATTTTATGGCAATTAAACTGGAATTCCGTCAGGCCGTCCTGTTTTTTCGCCTGCCATGGTCCAGGCCGGACTCCTCGGTACGGAGCCGGTACCAAATCTCATGATATTTGTCCTCGACATAAAATACGACACAAGGAACCATAACCAACGCTTCGAAATGATCAATTTACTTTTTTTGTCATTTTANGCATGATATTTGTCCGGGACATCAAATATGACCCAAGTAACCATAACCAACACTTCGAAATGATAAAGTTACTTTTTTGGCATTTTATGGCAATTAAACTTGAATTCCGCTAGTCATGCATGTATTATCGCTGTCCATGGTCCAGGTCGGACTCCTCGGTACGGAGCCGGTACAAAATCTCATGATATTTGTCCGAGACATCAAATACGACACAAGTAACCATAACCAACGCTTCAAAATGATCAATTTACATTTTTTGTCATTTTATGGCAATTAAATTGGAATTCTGCCAGTCGTGCTTGTATTATCGCCTGCCAGGGTCCAGGCTAGATGCCTTGGTACGGAGCATGTAGACCGCATGATATTTTTCCGAGACATCAAATACAACCCAAGAAACCATAAACAACTGTTCGAAAGGATCAAGTTACATTTTTTTGAATATTATTGCAATTATACTGGAATTCCGCCAAGTCGTACCTATATTATCACCTGCCATGTTCCAGGCCGGACGCCTTGGTATGTAGCCAGTACCGAATCACATGATATTAGTCCGGAAAATCAAATACGACCCAAGGAACCATAACCATTGCTTCGAAATGATCAAGTTACATTTTTTAGAATTTTATGGCAATTAAACTGGAATTCCACCAGTTGTGCCTGTATTATCGCCTGCCATAGTCCATGCCAGATGCCTTGGTACGGACCCAGTACCGATCGCATGATATTTCTCCGGGACATCAAATAAGACCCAAGGAAAAATAAGCAATGCTTCGAAATGATCAAGTTACATTTTTGGGCATTTTATGGCAATTAAACTTCAATTCCGCCAGTCGTGCCTGTATTATCGCCTACCATGGTCCAGACTGGACGCCTTTGTACGGAGCCGGTACCGGATAACATGATATTTTTCAGGGACATCAAATACAACCCAAGGAACCATAACCAACACTTCGAAATGATCACGTTACATTTTTTGGCATTTTATGGCAATTAAACTCGAATTCTGCAAGTCGTGCCTGTATTATCGCCTACCATGGTCCAGACGGGACGCCTTGGTAAGGAGACGGTACGGGATCACATGATATTTCTCTGGGATATCAAATACGACCCAAGGAACCATAACCAACACTTCGA
>ML314772.1:18982-38854 GCA_005239505.1 Nicotiana paniculata | reverse complement strand
CGAGCAGGCTAGCCTTATTATTTTTAACCGCGTCGCATGATCGATTCGCGAGCGGGGCAGATATATGCATCTATGGTTCGAGCCGTTCGACCCTTCGTCAGTGCACGGTTTGTTATTGTTGGTCCGCTCTGTTCGACCCTCGGCATTGCTTGCGCATGATATTTACTGCGTAGTTGCTATGACTTTGCCTGATTACTGGCCTGAAATATTAAGTTATCACTTGCAATGACAAAGATTTAAAGTTATTAAAAAGATTTTGGAAGAAGTTGTTACTTCCCGTCGATTTATTGTTGTTTGATTAAATCACTCATGTTGATTAATTGTTATTAATATGAAGAAGATGTAAAGTGTTAAACGTGAACAGACTTGAATATGATGATCATGCTTAGTGTCATACTTAAATATTCTAAATTGACCTTTAGCAAGTGTCTAATTTGACCTCTCTTCACTACCTCTCTGAGGTTAGGCGAGTGACTTACTGAGTACACGTTGTTTTTGTACTCATGCTACCCTTGCTATGCATATTATTTCACAGGTACTTTCATAGCAATGTGGAGGATTCAGAGACTTAGGCGAGCTGCACCATCCGGAGGCGATCCGCAGCTGACAGAGTCTAACTCGTACTGTATTTATTTTTATTTTAATATTCCTTGTCCAACTTGTATTTCGGACAAGCTTTGTAATGATTGTATAAATTCTTATAAATTGCTCATGTACTTGTGACACCGGGTTCTGAGATGTGTCGGGATATAATTGCTTAAGTGTAATCTTTAAACCATTGTTTTTCTTAACATATTTTTATTTGGTTAATATGTAATCAAGTGAAAGAAAATGTTTTTCATAAATGTTAAAACGGGAAATTTGTTTCAATTAATTAATAATTTTTGCTTGCCTGACAATGATGTCCGGCGCCATCACGACCTTAGGGATTTTGGGTCATGATAACACGATATCAGAGTGCTAGATTACGTAGGTCTCAAGAGTCATGAGCAAGTCTAGTAGAGTCTTGCGGATCGGTACGGAGACATCTGTACTTTTCTTCAAGAGGCTACCGAGCGCTAGATTACCGTAGGTCTCAAGTGATGATGCTTGAGATTTGTTATCGTGTGATGTCGATATGATGATATAATGCAAGCCCATATGTTGGGGGTGATGAATGGTTTGAAGGTAGGTCTTCTCAGAGTGTGAATTCGATATTTCGGTAATTTAGTTCCGACAAAGGGAAGGCATTTGGATTATGAATGGTCCGGTTGGGGTTGATAAGTAGTAGACTTGGTGTCTTCAAGTAAGATGGGATATGCACCTGTGATGTGTAGTCGTCATCATTGATCAAATGAAATGTGTTAAGTTTGGAGGTGCTATGGTTTCTTCGGTTGCGTAGGGTCAGAGTATTGAGAAGAAGTATTGAAAAATGCGGTTGGCAGAGATCGTGAGGTGCGGTGGTTCAGTACAGGATAAGTGTTGATAATGAAGGCAGCTGGAGAAGATGATCTCCAAAAATCTTGAAGTCGTGGTGGTCTGCTGGTTTAAGAGCAACAGAGAATGATCCTGAAGTGAGGCTAGGTGGTGGTTCCATTTCTAGGAGGCCAGGTGTAAGAAGAGGAAGTCGAGCAGTCGCAAAGTGGGGGAGCGACATCATAGATTGGAATTTGAAGATATTGTCGCGCATTTAATAGATGTCCATGAGGAGTGGACGGACTAGTAAAGTTGGTAAACGAAGCAGGGCGTAGGATGGGGTATTGAAGTCGTAGAGAGCGTGCATTTTGGCGTCGTTGGAAGGTGTCCACGGGTGATTTCCACAAGTGGGTTATCTTCTGTGAATAGGTTAGCTATGGCGGGGTCGGTAGGTCTCAGTGAGGGGTTCTAGTGGTTGTTCGGTAGGAGGCAGAATGTGTGAATGATGCTAGAGAATCTGAGTATTTAGTCAGTGCTAGCAAGAAGATTTGGAAGAATTGGACGGATTGGTTGAGATAGACTGCGTTATCAAAGGAAAGAGGATCTCAGTAGGGTTTAGAGTAGTGCAAGGAGTAGCTTCGGGATAAGTGGGGGAGTCCCACCATCTGCAGTTGGGTTGCAGGATTGTGTTATCATAGGGTTGCGGAATTTCGGCGTGTTAGCAAGTTATTACAACTAAAGGAAAGGATTAAAATGGTAATTGTGCGTGGGATTTGATGAACATGTGCAAAAGTTGGCCCTGTCGGGCAAGGGTGAGGCTTTGGAAGATTCAAAATTTTGCTTAAGGAAGAGGTGAGCTGTCAGGGTAGTGACATGGTCACGTGTTTCATTGAAATGGGTGTTCATGTGCTAGGAGAGCCTTGGAGTTAATTGTATTCGGGACCTGTCAGAATGGGTGACTCTCAACAGCGGTCCCAGTCAATTCAAAAGTTAAGACTGCGGCATTTAAGGGTTTCAGGCAACAATATGATCGAGAATCGAGCTTTTGCAGAGTAATTTCTGAGAAAAAGGAAGATGGTTGGAATGTTCTATAATATGTTTTAGCATGAAGGATAGTATTGGGGGAGTGAGAGAAATAGACTCCGGATTGTAGAAAGATTATCACAAGGGTATGAGATAGGTTGCGGGATTTAGGTAACATAGTCTTGTGAATCAAGGTCACTTGGGACGAGTGAGGGTTGAGCTTGCTATGAGTTGAAAGAAGTTGCTATTATTTGTAATGCCCCGATCGGTCATTTTGGGATCTAGCACGTCGTTCATCGGTAAGTCGTGAGCAACTCCATTTCAGGTGTTATGACTTGTAGGTGTGGTCGGAATTGAATTTCGGGAAGTATAGATTTGGTTTAGAAAGAAAATTCTCATTTCAGAAGCTTTAAGTTGGATAAATGGACTAAGATTGAAATTTTCAGTAAACGACCTCCGAATTAGGATTTGAAGGTTCCAACAGGTTCGTATGATGATTTCGGACTTGGGCGTATGTCCGAATTGGGTTTTGGATAACCCGGGAGCGTTTCGGCGAATATTGTGGAAGTTAGCATTTTAGAAGAATTTCATGAATTTAGGGTTGGACTGCATTTCAGTGTTGTGGATGTTCGTTTGGGATTCTGAGTCTGAGAATAGCTTCGTATGGTGGTTCTGGAGTTGGGAGTGCGATCGGAAGTGAATTTGGATGTCCGTAGGTCATTTTGAAGTCATTTGGCTAAAGATAGAAATTTGAAGGTTTTTGAGAAATCCGACAGGAAGTGGAAGTTTTGATATCGAGGTCGGAATGCGATTCCGGAAGTTGGAGCAGATCCCTAATGTTGAATATGGCTTGTGTGAAAAATTTGGGTTCAATCAGACGTGATTTGATAGGTTTCGGCATCAGATGTAGAATTTGGAAAATTCTAAGTCATAAAGTTGGGATGTGGGTGCGATTCGTGGATTCGATGTTATTTGATGTGATTTGAGGCCACGACGAGCTGCGGGTGCCGCAGGTGCGAGTTGTGGGCTGGAGCTAAGGAGGCCGCAGGTGCGGAAGATGGGTCGCACCTGCGGAAGCGTAGGTGCGAAGAAGGGACCGCAGATGCGAGGGATGCTGGGTTGAGTTAGAGCCGCACCTGCGATGGAATTTCCGCAGGTGCGGAGCCGCAGTAGTGGCTGTTGGACCGCAAGATCAAAAGGAGGCCAAGGTGGAATGTTTTAAAGTCTGGTTTTTGTCATTTCTCACCCATTTTTCATTTGTCATGGGCGATTATGGAGAGCATTTCAAGGGGGAATTTTTGTCAGGAATCAAGGTAAGTAAATTCCTTCGGTTTGTAAGATAAATACAAGATTTTATGCATGGATTAGGCATGGAAATTGGTAGGAATTTGGGAAATTATTGAAGAAACCTAGAAACTGTAAATTTGGAATTTAGCCTCAAATTTGAGCATGGAATGTAGAGTAAATGGTATGATTGAAGTAGTAGGGCAATGGGTAGAATGTATCTTCGAAAATTTCGGATTTTCGGGCATGTGAACCCAAGGGCATTTATCATTTCTCCGAGTGGGGTTGGGAAACTATATAATTTGAATTTGTTGTGAGTATTAGGATGAAATTTTCATTGCTTTGCCGTTATGTGATAGTTTCAGAGCGTTGTGCGTCCGTTGGAGTCATCAGAAGGGCTTGGAAGCCGGTATTGGAATTTCGGAGTAAGGTAAGTCTCCTTTCTAAGTTTGTGAGGGGGAATCATCCCCCTAGGTGAATTAATTCAGTACATGCTATTATCTTCGGGGGCTACGTACGCACGAGGTGACGGGAGTCCGTGCGTAGCTACTATTATGCCATGTCTGGGTAGTCTAGGATCCACTAGCATGCCTTATGTGTTGTACTGTAATCCTGCCTGTAGTATAAACTGCTAATATAATCTAAATCGTAATTGAATATCTAAAAGAAGACTAGAGTTCATTTTGTTAATCTTCTAGAAAGAGAATTGATACCTCTGTGGATATTTGTGTACCTGGACTGTGTTCTATCATGGAACATCATTAAACTTGACAAATGAGTTTCAAAAACAAAGATTTAAAAACCTATATTTCATGTCTCTTTTAATAAGGATTTACCACCTTCCTGAGAAAAACTATTTTCTTGATAAAATAAGGATTTATTATGTGGATATGTGTAACTTTGGGTGTCTGAGTCGCATGAATGATTCGCGAGCAGGATGACCCTGTATTTGTGTGTGTATTATTATGAGCACCTGAGTCACAGGTATGATTCACGATCAGGCTAGCCGTAATATTTTTACCACGTCGCATGATCGATTCGCGAGCGGGGCAGATAAATGCATCTATGTCGAGCCGTTTGACCCTTCGACAGTGTACAATTTATTATTGTTGGTCTGTGCCGTTCGACCCTCGGCATTGCTTGCGCATGATATTTGCTGCGTAGTTGCTATGATTTTTGCCTGATTACTGGCCTGAAATATTAAATTGTCAATTGAAATGAGAGAGATTTAAAGTTATTAAAAGAGATTTTGGAAGAAGTTGTTCCTTCCTGTCGATTAATTGTTATCTGATTAAATCATCCATGTTATTTAATTGTGTTCATATGACGAAGATATAAAGTGTTAAACATGAGCGGATTTGAAAGATATTTAAATCCTGTTTTGATAAATTGCCTATGATAAATCATGCTTAGTGTCATACCTAAATATTCTAAGTTGACCTTTAGTAAGTGTCTAATTTGACCTCTCGTCACTACCTCTCTGAGGTTAGGCGCGCGACTTACTGAGTACACGTTGTTTTTGTACTCATGCTACACTTGCTGTGAATTTTATTGCACATGTACTTTCATAGCAATGTGGAGAATTCGGAGACTTAGGCGAGCTGCATCATCTGGAGGCTATCCGCAGCTGACCGTGTCTCCTTCATACTGTATTTATTCCATTTTCATTTTCCTTGTCCAGTTGTATTTCAGACAGGCTTCGTAATGATTGTATAAGTTCTTAGAAGTTGCTCATGTACTTGTGACACCGGGTTCTGGGATATGGGTTGAGGTATATTTGTTAAAGTGTAGCACTTAAACTACTGTTTTTACTTAAGAGATTTCTAATTGGTTAAAATGTAATAAAGTGCAAGGAAATATTTTTCATAAATGTTTTAAACCGGAAATTATTTCGATTAATTAATGATTGGCTTGCCTAACAATGATGTCCGGCACCATCACGACCTTATGTATTTTGGGTCGTGACATTGTTATTGAAGCAGTTGAAGATGATTAAAAGAAAATAGATTGATTAGCCATGGTTGAAATGGAACTTTTTGGCAGTGATCAGTTCCTTCGGTGTAATTAAGTTATGTATGTGTTTGTGCCGGTGTGTGTGGGGCTTGTCGGCCATCGTAACAGATTTCATGTGGGAGCATTTGAGTGCTATGGCCTGTCAGGTGTAGGCGGACCCAGGAAGGGTTATGGTGGTATAGACTACTACTTAAGGATTTTCATGTTGGGTGATTGTGGCAATTCACTCGTGTGTTGAGATGGTACTCTTGAATTGAGTTAAGTAAAAGGTTTCTATGTGATGAAGTGTTCACCCTATTGGTGGTTCAGAAGTTATGGTGGAATTTATGCGTTAACTCATATTGGCATGTTAGGTGCGACAAGAAGTATGTAACTGGGAGTAAGAATCAAGATTGCGGTTCGGTGTTAATAAGGATGTCATGAGCTCAGAAGAGCGAGAAAAAGTGATTCGAAAGTTCAGAGTAAGCTGGTGTTACCTTCAGTGTCACTTGAGATGGATATTCGGTGGAAGAGGCTTTGTACCCTGATTATGGGTTCTTGATTTGTCTTACAGCGTAGTATGGCCAGTGGTCGATGTGCACACTTGTTACCTCGTGGAAGGTCGTGGGAGCGTGACTGCGAAAAAATTGTGTAAGTGTGACATGTAGTCACTTGATGGATTGAAGATTTGGACTGAGTATAAGGAAGTGCAATGTTGTGTACTTGAGAAGTTATGCCTGAGGGGCGTTCAGTTCATTTGGTTGTGGATTGCGGGGTGTTTGTCCCGACTATGATGGTTGTTCTTGCGTATTATGAGAGAAAGCGGGTTAATGTGGACCCAGGTAGAGCTATTAGCATAGTTTGGTGCGAGCAAGGTGGATTGATGTTTGTGGATGGATTTAAATATGATTATGGGCTCTGTATGAGACACGCATGTTCATTTCAGTAGAGCGCTTTTCATGAAAAGGTATTAGAATAGCGGGTGTTGTTCCGTCTTCGTCAAATTCATGTGTTATTATGATTGTGCCGTGTGAGTTGTGAAACGGCTTGATAATTTCCTATGTGTTGAGGTCCCGCGTAGTGGGGATGTTATGTGATCAAGATAGCTCTTGAGATCTAGAGTGTATATATATATCGCACGTCAGTTGTGCTTGAGTTTTGTAGCCTACGGCTTTATTCAGTCTCCCCAGGATGGTATTATGCACTTAGCGTGCTTGTGATCGATATTCAGTAATTTGTAATAGTGAGCAAACCAGCTCCGTATATATGTTCTTATGTAAATTTTATGTGTGGATCGGATGGAACGTCTCCACGGGTATGTTATTCGGATCGGGTTGCACGCCGCAACAATGTGATGATGAGTAAGGTTCCTATATTTATTTTCTTGTGTTTTACTTCCTATTTTCTGATAAGAATTCATATTAGTTGCGTGAGTTGAATAGTTCCTTCCTGAGTCGTGTCTTATTATTATGATCGAGTTATGGTCTATTGGCTCGATGTGGTATCATGTGAGGCTGTTGGCCATGTTTGGGATGATTTGTTGTCTGAGTAGTTCATACTGGGTGAGACGAGATTATCGGATCAAGGATCAGTGCGATAAGGTTTTGTGAAGTGTATATCAAAGAACAAATACCATTATTCAGGTTCATAATGAAGTTATGATTCTAGTCAAGATGAGGTATTCAATAATTTGTTAACTCTGCAGCTGGGTATGAATTTCTGCACATTTCCTCCGTTGTGGTGGTATCGTCAGCATTATAATAGGATGTCTGTATATTTGTTATGAGGTGCATCAGGAGCACAAGATTCGTGAAAATTTGGCTGTTAAGGTTCATGGAGTGTCATTGTTGTCAAATGATGTGATATGCTGTGCATGGTTCTAATTTAGCAAAGGTATGCAGTCATGTTCTGGTATGTTGTGTGGTAGTCGATACAATGTTTATATATTGGAACTAGACCTGGCAGAGAAAATTTCAAGTGTTGGAACTAGGTTCTGAGCTTATTATATGGATAAAAGAAGAATCTTCAGATTTGATTAAGCAAATGTACTCAACTGGGTGGTGGTAGCACGAGCAGGTGCTCGAGGTGTTAAACAGTGATTTCAAGTATCTCCAGAGCAGTTCTTAGCACGTTCGAGGATGAACGTCGATTTAGGGGGAGAATGTAACGACCCGACCAGTTGTTTTGGGCTCTAGCGCGTCGTTCAGTGGTTTGAGGCCGTGAGAATCTTCATTTCATGTGTTATGACTTGTAGGTGTGGTCGGAATTTAATTTTGGGAAGTTTATTTGATTTGGAAAGAAAATTCTCATTTCAGAAGCCTTAAGTTGGAGAAATGGACTAAGATTGAAATTTTGAGTAAACGACCTTCGAATCAGGATTTGAAGGTTCCTACAGGTTCGTATGATGATTTCGGACTTGTATGCATGTTCGGATCGGGTACTGATAACCCGGGAGCGTTTCAGCGTATATTATGGAAGTTAGCATTTTAGAAGAATTTTATAGATTTGGGCTTGAAATTCATTTAAGTGTTTTTGAAGTCCGTTTGGGATTCTTATTCTGGGAACAGCTTCGTATGATGATTCTGGTGTTGGGAGCGCGATCGGAAGTGAATTTGGATGTCCGTAGGTCATTTTGAAGTCATTTGGCTAAATATAGAAATTTGAAGGTTTTTGAGAAATTCGACCGGAAGTGGAAGTTTTGATATCGAGGTTGGAATGTGATTACAAAAGTTGGAGAAGGTCCGTAATGTTGAATATGACTTGTGTGCAAAATTTGAGGTCAATCAGACGTGATTTGATAGGTTTCGGCATCGGATGTAGAAGTTGGAAAATTCTAAGTTCATAAAGTTGGGATTTGAGTGCGATTCGTGGTTTCGATGTTGTTTGATGTGATTTGAGGCCTCGAGCAAGTCCACATTATGTTTTGGAACAGGTTGGTATGATATGGCGGGGTCCCGGGGGCCTCGAGTGGATTCCGGGTGGTTAACGGATCAAGTTGGGAGTTTGAAGAAGGCTGGAATTGCTGTCATCTGGTGTGATCCGCACCTGCGAGGATTTGGCCGCAGGTACGGAACCATAGGTGCGGCTTAGGGGACCGCAGGTTCGATTTTGGGCTGGAGCCAAGGAGGCCGCAGGTGCGGAGGATTTTGGCGCACCTGCGAAAGCGCAAGTGCGATAAGGGGGCTGCAGGTGCGGAAATCGGCTTGGGCAGAATGTTTTAAAACAAGGATTTATGGTTCATTTTCTTCATTTCTTCTTGGGATTAGGCGATTCAGGGAGGCTTCAAAGAGATGATTCCTTCATGCAATGTCAAGGTAAGTAACTCCTTCATGCTTCTAAGTTAAATACAAGATTATATGCATGGATTAGGCATGAAAATTTGTAGGGAATTTGGAAAATTGTTGAAGAAACCTAGAAATGTAAATTTGGAATTTGGCCACGAATTGAGCATGAATATTTGAGTAAATGGTATATTTGAGTTAGTAAGGCTATGGGTAGAATATATCTTCGAGAATTTCGGATTTCCGGGCACGTGGGCCCGAGGGCATTTTGGTCATTTCACTAAGAGGGGTTGGAAAAATATATAATTTGGAATTTTTGCTAATATTAGAGTATATTTTCATTGGGTTGTCGTTGTTTGGATAGTTTTGGGGCGTTGTGCGTCCGTTTGGAGTCATCGGAAGGGCTTGGAGGCCGGTTATGGAATCTCGGAGCGAGGTAAGTCTCCTTTCTAACTTTGTGAGGGAGAATTGTTCCCCTAGGTGAATTAATTAAGTACATGCTATTATCTTCGGGTGCTACGTACGCACGAGGTGACGGGATTCCGTGCGTAGCTACTATTATGCCTTGTCCGGGTAGTCTAGGACCCACTAGCATGCCTTGTGTGTTGTACTGTGTGATCCTGCCTGTAATTTTAAAACTGCTAATATAATCGAAATCGTAATTGAATATCTAAAAGAAGACTAGAGTTCATCTTGTTAATCATCTAGAAAGAGAATTGATTCCCTGTGGATATTTTTGTACCTGGTAGGGTTGTATTATGGAATATCATTAGACTTGACAAATGAGTTTCAAAACAAAAATTTAAAAACTATATTTCTTGTTCCTTTTGGAATGATTTTCACCAATTTCCTGAGAAAAACCGCTTTCTTGATAAAATACGAATTTATTATGTGGATATGTGTAACTTTGGGTGCCTGAGTCGCATGTATGACTCGCGAGCAGGATGACCATGTATTTGTGTGTATTCATATGAGCACCTGAGTTGCAGGTATGATTCGCGAGCAGGCTAGCCTTATTATTTTTAACCGCGTCGCATGATCGATTCGCGAGCGGGGCAGATAGGTGCATCTATGGTTCGAGCTGTTCGACCCTTCGGCAGTGCACAATTTATTGTTGTTGGTCCGCGCCGTTCGACCCTCGGCATTGCTTGCGCATGATATTTACTGCGTAGTTGCTATGACTTTGCCTGATTACTGCCCTAAAATATTAAGTTATCAATTGAAATAACAGAGATTTAAAGTTATTAAAAAGATTTTGGAAGAAGTTGTCACTTCCCGTCGATTTATTGTTATTTGATTAAATCACCCATGTTGGTTAATTGTTATTAGTATGATGAAGATGTAAAGTGTTAAACGTGAACGGGGTTGAAAATACTTTTTCCTGATTTTAATAAATTGCCTATGATAATCATGCTTAGTGTCATACTTAAATATTCTAAATTGACCTTTAGCAAGTGTCTAATTTGACCTCTCGTCACTACCTCTCTGAGGTTAGGCGGGCGACTTACTGAGTACACGTTGTTTTTGTACTCATGCTACACTTGCTGTGCATTTTATTGCACAGGTACTTTAATAGCAATGTGGAGGATTTAGAGACTTAGGCGAGCTGCACCATCCGGAGGCGATCTGCAGCTGACAGAGTCTCCCTCGTACTGTATTTATTTTTATTTTAAAATTCCTTGTCCAACTTGTGTTTCGGATAAGCTTTGTAATGATTGTATAAATTCTTAGAAATTGCTAAAATACTTGTGACACCGGGTTCTGGGATGTGTCAGGATATATTTGCTTAAGTGTAATCTTTAAACCATTGTTTTTCTTAACATATTTTTATTTGGTTAATATGTTGTAAAGTGAAAGAAAATGATTTTCATAAAGGTTAAAATCGGAAATTTATTTCAATTAATTAATAATTTGGCTTGCCTGACAATGATGTCCGACGCCATCACGAACTTAGGGATTTTGGGTCGTGACAACATGGTATCAGAGCGCTAGGTTCCCGTAGGTCTCACGAGTCATGAGCAAGTCTAGTAGAGTCTTGCGGATCGGTATGGAGACGTCTGTACTTATCTTCGATAGGCTACATGACTGTTTGGAGTACTTCCTTCTTGATTCCTCATCGTGCGATGCGATTCCCTTGAGGCTTATGCCTAAGTTTATTCTGACTCAATCTTACACATCGCAAAGCGCTTGCTATGAATCAGGAATTTGAGGAGTTGAAATGGTGCTAAGGATGTAACTCGAGATGTTTCCATGTGTAATTGGTTGGGGCTGTTGTTATGACCCTACAAAAGAATAATATGTTGTTTCAGCTCAGTAGCCGTGTTTCTGAGAGCGTTAAGGCTATGCTCAGGTAGTGATGATGCTTGCGATTGGTTATCGTGTGATGTCGATATGACGATAGAATGCTTGCCCGTATGTTGGGGGTGATGAATGTTTTGAAGGGAGGTCTTCTTAGAGTGTGATTTCGAGATTTTGGTATTTTAGTTCCGGCAGAGGGAAGGCATTTGGATTATGAATGGTCCGGTTGGGGTTGATAAGTAGTAAGACTTGGTGTCTTCAAGTGAGATGGGATATGCACCTGTAACGTGTAGTTGTCGTCATTGCTCGAATGGAATGTGTTAAGTTTGGCGGTGCTATGGTTTCTTCGGTGTCGTGGGGTCAGAGTATTGAGAAGACGTATTGAAGGATGCGGTTGGCAGAGATCGTGAGGTTCGGTGGTTCAGTACCGGATAAGTGTTGATAATGAAGGAAGCTAGAGAAATATGATCTCCGATAAGCTTGAAGTCGTGGTGATCTGCTGGTTTAAGAGATATAGAGAATGATCCTGAAGTGAGGCTAGGCGGTGGTTCCATTTCTAGGAGGCCAGGTGTAAGAAGCGGAACTCGAGCAGTCGCAAAGTGGGGGAGCGACAACGAAGCTTGGAATTTGATGATATTGTCGCGCATTTAATAGATGTCCATGAGGAGCGGACGGACTAGTAAAGTTGGTAAATGAAGCAGGGCGTAGGATGTGGTATTGAAGTCGCAGAGAGAGTGCATTTCAGCGTCGTTGTAAGGTGTCCACGGGTGATTTCCTCAAGTGGGTTATCTTCTGTGAATAGGTTAGCGATGGCGGGGTTGGCAGGCCTCGGTAAGACGTTCTAGTGGCTGTTCGGTAGGAGGCGGAATGTGTGAATGAGGCTAATTTGAGTATTTAGGGATTGCTAGCAAGAAGATTTGGAAGAATTGGACGGATTTGTTGAGATAGATCGCGTTATCAAAGGAGAAAGGATCTCAGTAGGGTCTAGAGTAGTGCAAGGACTAGCTTCGGGTTAAGTAGGGGAGTCCTACCATCTGCAGTTGGGTTGCAGGATTGTGTTATCATAGGGTTGCGGATTGTCGGCGTGTTAGCAAGTTATTACAGCTAAGGGGAAGGAGTAAAATGGTAATTGTGCGTGGGATTTGATGAATATGTGCAAACATTGGCCCTGTAGGGCCAGGATGAGGCTTTGGAAGATTCAAAATTTTGCTTAAGGCATAGGTGAGTTTTTAGGGTAGTGACTCGGTCACGTGTTTCATTGAAAGGGGTGTTCATGTTCTAGGAGAGCTTTGGAGTTTATTGTATTCGGGACCAGTCAGAGTGGGTGACTCTCAACAGCGGTCCCAGTGAATTCAAAAGTTAAGAATGCGGCATTTAAGGGTTTCAGGCAGCAGTATGATCGAGAATCGAGCTTTTGCAGAGTAATTTCTGAGAAAAAAGAGGTTGGTTGGAATGTTTTATGATATGTTTCAGCGTGCAGGATAGTATTGGAGGAGTGAGAAATAAACTCCGTATTGTAGAAAGATTATCAGAAGGGTATGAGACGGGTTGTGGGATTTAGGTAGCATAGTCTTGTTAATCATGGTCACTCGGGACGAGTGAGGGTTGGGCTTGCTATGAGTTCAAAGAAGTTGCTATTATTTGTAATGACCCGACCAGCCGTTTTGCGCTCTAGCACGTCGTTCAGCGGTTTGAAGTCGTGAGCAGCTCCATTTCAGGTGTTATGACTTGTAGGTGTGGTCGGAATTGAATTTCGGGAATTTTAGAGTTGGTTTAGAAAGAAAATTCTCATTTCAGAAGCTTTAAGTTGGAGAAATGGACTAAGATTGAAAATTTGAGTAAACGACCTCCGAATGAGGATTTGAAGGTTCCAGCAGGTTCGTATGATGATTTACGACTTGGGCGTATGTCCGGATCGGGTTTTGGATAACCCGGGAGCGTTTCGGCGAATATTGTGGAAGTTAGCATTTTAGAAGAATTTCATAAATTTAGGCTTGGAGTGCATTTCAGTGTTGTGGATGTCTGTTTGGGATTCCGAGTCTGGGAATAGCTTCGTATGGTGATTATGAAGTTGGGAGCGCGATCGAAAGTGAATTTGGATGTCCGTAGGTCATTTTGAAGTCATTTGGCAAAAGATAAAAATTTGAAGGTTTTTGAGAAATCCGACCGGAAGTGGAAGTTTTGATATCGAGGTCGGAATGCGATTCCGGAAGTTGGAGTAGATCCATAATGTTGAATATGACTAGTGTGAAAAATTTGGGGTCAATCAGACGTGATTTGTTAGGTTTCGACATCAGATGTAGAAGTTGATAAATTCTAGGTTCATAAAGTTAGGAACTGGGTGCGATTCGTGGTTTGATGTTGTTTGATGTTATTTGAGGCCTCGAGCAAGTCCTCATAATGTTTTGGAACATGTTGGTATAATTTGACGGGGTCTCAGGGGCCTCGGGTGGATTCCGGGTGGTTAACAGATCAATGTTTGAAGTTCAAGAAGGCTGAAGGTTGCTGTCATCTGGTGTAACCGCACTTGCGAGGCTTTGACCGCAGGTGCGGAGCCGCGGGTGAGGCTAACGGTGCCGCAGGTGCGAGTTTTGGGCTGGAGCTGAGGAGGCCGCACGTGCGGAAGATGGGTCGCACCTGCGGAAGCGTAGGTACAAAAAAGGGACCGCAGAAGCGAGGGATGCTGGGTTGAGTCAGAGCCGCACCTGTGATGGAATTTCTGTAGGTGCGGAGCCGCAGGAGCGGCTATTGGACCGCAGGTGCGAAAGGAGGCCTGGGCAGAATGTTTTAAAGTCGGGTTTTTGTTATTTCTCACCCATTTTTCATTTGTCATGGGCGATTTTGGAGAGCATTTCAAGGGGGGATTTTCTTCAGGCATCAAGGTAAGTAAATTCCTTCCGTTTGTAAGATAAATACAAGATTTTATGCATGGATTAGGCATGGAAATTGGTAGGAATTTGGGAATTATTGAAGAAACCAAGAAAATATAAATTTGGAATTTAGCCGCAAATTTGAGCATGGAATGTAGAGTAAATAGTATGATTGAACTAGGAGGGCTATGGGTAGAATGTATCTTCAAAAATTTTGAATTTCCGGGCACGTGGGCCCGAGGGAATTTTTGTCATTTCTTTGAGCGGAGTTGGGAAAGTATATAATTTGAATTTGTTGTGATTATTAGGACGAACTTTTCATTGCTTTGCCGTTATGTGGTAATTTTTGAGCGTTATGCGTCCGTTGGAGTCATCAGAAGGGATTGGAAGCTGGTATTGGAATTTCGGAGCGAGGTAAGTCTCCTTCGAACTTTGCAAGGGGGAATCGTCCCCCTAGGTGAATTAATTCAGTACATGCTATTATCTTCGGGGGCTACGCAAGCACGGGGTGATGGGAGTCTGTGCGTAGCTACTATTATGCCATGTCCAGGTAGTCTAGGACCCACTAGCATGCCTTACGTGTTGTACTGTAATCATGCCTGTAATATTAAACTGCTAATATAATCGAAATCGTAATTGAATATCTAAAAGAAGACTAGAGTTCATTTTGTTAATCTTCTTGAAAGAGAATTGATTCCTCTGTGGATATTTGTGTACCTGGACTGGGTTGTATCATGGAATATCATTAAACTTGACAAATGAGTTTCAAAAACAAAGATTTAAAAACCTATATTTAATGTCACTTTTAATAAGGATTTACCACCTTCCTGAAAAAAACTGTTTTCTTGATAAAATACGAATTTATTATGTGGATACGTGTAACTTTGGGTTCCTGAGTCGCATGAATGATTCGCGAGCAGGATGACCCTGTATTTGTGCGTGTATTCATATGAGCACGTGAGTTGCAGGTATGATTCGTGAGTAGGCTAGCCGTATTATTTTAACCGTGTCGCATGATCGATTCACGAGCGGGGCAGATAGATGCATCTATGGTTCGAGCCGTTCGACCCTTCGGCAGTGCACAATTTATTATTGTTGGTCGTGCCGTTCGACCCTTGGCATTGCTTGCGCATGATATTTGCTGCGTAGTTGCTATGATTTTTGCCTGATTACTGGCCTGAAATATTAAATTGTCAATTGAAATGACAGATATTTAAAGTTATTAAAAGAGATTTTTGAAGAAGTTGTTCCTTCCCGTCGATTAATTGTTATTTGATTAAATTACCCATGCTGATTAATTGTGTTAATATGACGAAGATATAAAGTATTAAACATGAACGGAGTTGAAAGATATTTAAATCCTGTTTTTATAAATTGCCTATGATAAATCATGCTTAGTGTCATACCTAAATATTCTAAATTGACCTTTAGTAAGTGTCAAATTTGACCTCTTGTCACTACCTCTTTGAGGTAAGGCGGGCGACTTACTGAGTACACGTTGTTTTTGTACTCATGGTACACTTGCTGTGCATTTTATTGCACAGGTACTTTCATAGCAATTCGGAGAATTCAGAGACTTAGGTGAGCTGCATCATCCGGAGGCGATCCGCAGCTGACAGAGTCTCCTTCATACTGTATTTATTCCATTTTCAATTTCCTTGTCCAGTTGTATTTCAGACATGATTTGTAATGATTATATAAATTCTTAGAAGTTGCTAATATACTTGTGACACCGGGTTCTGGGATATGGGTTGGGGTATATTTGTTAAAGTGTAGCACTTAAACTACTATTTTTACTTAACAGATTTCTATTTGGTTAAAATGTAATAAAGTGCAAGGAAATGTTTTTCATAAATGTTTTAAACCGGAAATTATTTTGATTAATTAATGATTGGCTTGCCTGACAATGATGTCCGGTGTCATCACGACCTTATGGATTTTGGGTCGTGACAACATGGTATAAGAGCGCTAGGTTCCCGTAGGTCTCACGAGTCATGAGCAAGTCTAGTAGAGTCTTGAGGATCGGTACGGAGACGTCTGTACTTATCTTCGAGAGGCTACAGGGCTGTTAGGAGTACTGCCCTTCATGATTCTTCATCGTGCGAGTTGATTCCTTTGAGGCTTATGCCTATGTTCATTCCTACTCAATCTTACGCGTCGCGAAGGGCTTGCTATGGATCAGGAATTTGAGGAATGGAAATGGTGCTACGAATGTAATTCGAGATGCTTCCACGCATAATTGATCTTGGCTGTTGTTATGGCCCTACAAATGGGTAATAAGTCGTTTCAGCTTAGTAGCTGTGCCTCTGGGAGCCTTAAGGCTATGCTCAGGTAGTGATGATTCTTGCGATTGGTTATCGTGTGATGTCCATATGATGATAGAATGCTTGCCCATATGTTGAGGGTGATGAATGGTTTTAAGGGAGGCCTTCTCAGAGTTTGATTTCGAGATTTCGGTATTCTAGTGCCGGCAGAGGAAAGGAATTTGGGTTATGAATGGTCCGGTTGGGGTTGAGTAGTAAGACTTGGTGTATGCAAGTGAGGTGGGATATGCACCTGTGGCGTGTAGTCGTTGTCATTGATCGAATGAAATGTATTAAGTTTAGCGGTGCTATGGTTTCTTCGGTTGCGTGGGGTCCGAGTATAGGGAAGGAGTATTGAAGAAAGCAGTTGGCAGGGATCGTGAGGTGCGGTGGTTCAATACTGGGTAAGGGTTGGTAATGAAGGCAGCTAGAGAAAGATGATCTTTGGAGAGATTGAAGTCGTGGTAATCTGCTATTTTGAGAGCTACTGAGAATGGTCCTGAAGTGAGGCTAGGCGGTGGTTCCATATCTAGGAGGTTAGGTGTAAGAAGCAAAAGTCGAGCAGCCACAAAGTGGGGGAGCGACAACATAGCTTGGAATTTGAAGATATTATCGCGCATTTGATGGATGTCCATGAGGAGCGGATGGACTGGTAAAGTTGGTAAATGAAGCAGGGCGTAGGATGGGATATTGAAGTCACAGACATCGTGCATTTCAACATCGTTGGAAGGTGTCTGCGGGTGATTTCCACAAGTGGGTTATCTTCTGTGAATAGGTTAGCGATGGCGGGGTTGGCAAGTCTCTGTGAGGGGTTCTAGTGGCTATTCGGTAGGAGGCGGAATGTGTGAATGATGCTAGAGAATTTCAGTATTTAGGGAATGCTAGCAAGAGGATCTGGAAAAATTGGACGGATTGGTTGAGTTAGATCGCGTTATCAAGGAAAAAGGATCTCAACAGGGTCTAGAGTGGTGCAACGAGTAGCTTTAGGCTAAGTGGCAGAGTCCCACCATCTGCAGTTGGGTTGTAGGGTTGTCTTCGCATAGGGTCGCGGATTGTTGGCGTTTTGGAGAGTTATTTCAGCTAAGGGAAAGGAGTAAAATGGCGATTGTGCGTAGAATCTGATGAATATGTGCAAAAGTTGGCCATGTCGGGCCAGGGTTAGGCTTTGGGAGATTCAGGATTTTGCTTAAGGCATGGGCGAGTTGTAAGGATAGTGACCCAGTCACGTGTTTCCTTGAAAAGGGTGCTCCTGTGGTAGAAGAGCCTTGGAGTTGATTGTATTCGGGTCCAGTCAGAGTGGGTGAATCTCAATAGCGGTCCTAGTGAATTCCAAGGTTAAGAATGCGACATTTAAGGGTTTCAGGCAGCAGTATGATCGAGAATCGAGCTTCTGCAGAGTAATTTCTGAGAAAAAAGAGGTTGGTTGGAATGTTCTATGATATGTTTTAGCGTGCAAGATAGTATTGGAGGAGTGAGAAATAAACTCCGGATTGTAGAAAGATTATCAGAAGGGTATGAGTCGGGTTGCAGGATTTAGGTAGCATAGCCTCGTGAATCAAGGCCACTCGGGATTAGTGAGGGTTGAGTTTGCTATGAGTTGAAGGAAGTTGCTATTCTTCTTGAGGCAATTGAAGATGATTAAAAGAAGATAAATTGATTAGCCATGGTTGAAAATGGCACATTTGCAGCAGTGATCGGTTCCTTTGATGTGATTTAGTTATGCATGTGGTTTGTGTCAGTATGTGCGGGGCTTGTCGGCCATCGTGACAGATCTCATGTGGGAGCATTAGAGTGCTATGGCCTGTTAGATATAGGCGGATCCCGGAAGGTTTATGGTGTTATGGGCTACTACTTAAGGATTTGCATGTTGGGTGATTGTGGGAATTCACTCGTGTGTTGAGATGGCACTCTTGAATTGAGTTAAGTGAATGGTTTCTATATGATAAAGTGTTCACCCTATTGGTGGTTCAGAAGTTATGATGGAATTCTTGCGCTACCTCATATTGGCATGTTGGGCGCGGTAAGTAGTACGTAACTAGGAGTAAGAATTGATTGCGGTTCGGTGTTAATAAGGAAGTCATGAGCTCGGAATAGCGAGGAAAAGTGATTTGAAAGTTCAGTATAAACTGGTGTTATTTTCAATGTCAACTGAGATTGAGATTCGATGAAGGGGCTTTGTACCCTGGTTATGAGTTATTGACTTATCTTAAAACATAGTATGGCTAGTGGTGGATGGGAAGACTTGTTGCCTTGTGTGGAAGGTCATGGAAGCATGACCGCGAAAAGATTGTATAAAGTGTGACATGTAGTCACTTGATGGATTGAAGATTTGGACTGAGTATAAAGAAGTGCAATGTTGTGTATCTGAGAAGTTATGCCTGAAAGGCGTTCAGTTCATTTGGTTGTGGATTATGGGGTGTTTGTCCCGGCTATGATGGTTGTTCTTGCATATTATGAGAGGAAGTGGGTTAATGTGGACCTAGGTAAAAACTATCAGCTTAGTTTGGTGCGAGCAATGTAGACTCGATGCTTGTGGATGGATTTAAATATGATTATGGGCTCTGTATGAGCCAGGCATGTTCATTTCAGTGGAGCATTTTTCATGGAAAGGTATTAGAACAACGGATGTTGTTCCGTCTTCGTCAAATTCATGTGTTATTATGATTGTGCCGTGTGAGTTATGAACATGCTTGATAATTTCCTATGTGTTGAGGTTCCGCATAGTGGGGATGTCATGTGAGAAGGATAGCTCTTGGGATCCAGAGTGTATATATATATCGCACCTCAGTTGTGTTTGAGTTTTGTTGCATATGGCTTTATTCAGTCTCCCCAGGATGGCATTATGCACTTAGCGTGCTTGTGATCGATATTCAGTAATTTGTAATAGTGAGCAGATCAGCTCCGTATATATATATATATATCTTATTTAAATTTTTTTGTGTGCATCGGGTGGCACGTCACCACGGGTATGTTATTCGGATCGTGTTGCACGCCGCAACAGTGTGATGATGAGTAAGGTTCCTATTTTTATTTTCTTGTGTTTTATTTCCTATTTTCTGACAAGAATTCATAATAGTTACCTGCGTTAAATAAATCCTTCCCGAGTCGTTTCTTATTATCATGTTCAAGTTATGGTCTATTGGCCCGATGTGGTATCATGTGAGGCTTTCGACCATGTTTGAGGTGATTTGTTGTCTGAGCAGTTCATACTGGGTGAGACGGGACTATCAGATCAGGGATCAGTGCGATGAGGTTATGTGAAGTGTATATTAAAGAACAAATACCATTATTCAGGTTCATAATGAAGTGATGATTCTAGTCAAGATGAGCTATTCAAGGATTTGTTAACTTTTGCAGTTGAGATGAATTTCTGCACATTTCCTCCGTTGTGGTGGTATCGTCAGCATTATAGCAGGATGTATGTAT
>ML314772.1:0-18974 GCA_005239505.1 Nicotiana paniculata | reverse complement strand
TATATATATATATATATATATATATATATATATATATATATATATATCATGAGGTGCATTGGGAGCATCAGATTCGTGGAATTGGCTATAAAGGTTCAGGGAGTGTCATTGTGGTCAGATGATGAGTTATGCGGTGCATGGTGCCGATTCAGCAAGGGTATGCGGTTATGATCTGGTATATCGTGTGGTAGTTGATGCAGTGCTTAAATATTGGAACTAGGCCTGGCAAGAGAAAATTTCAACTGTTGGACCTAGGTTCTGAGCTTATTATATGGATAAAAGAAGAATCTTCAAATTTGATTAAGCTAATGTGCTCAACTGGGTTGTGGTAGCACGGGAAGGTGCTCGAGGTGTTAAACAGTGATTTCAGATAACTCTAGAGCAGTTCTTGGAAGGACGAACGCCGATTTAAGTGGGGGAGAATGTAATGACCCGACCGGTCGTTTTGGGCTCTAGCGCGTCGTTCAGCGGTTTGAAGTCGTGAGCAGTTCCATTTCAGGTGTTATGACTTGTAGGTGTAGTCGGAATTGAATTTCGGGAAGTTCAGAGTTGGTTTAGAAAGAAAATTCTCTTTTCAGAAGCTTTAAGTTGGAGAAATGGACTAAGATTGAAATTTTGAGTAAACGACCTCCGAATCAGGATTTGAAGATTCTAGTAGGTTCGTATGATGATTTCGGACTTGGGCGTTTGTCCGGTTCCGGTTTTGGATTACCCGAGAGCGTTTCGGCGAATATTGTGGAAGTTAGCAATTTAGAAGAATTTCATAAATTTAGGATTGGAGTGCATTTCAGTGTTGTGGATGTCCGTTTGGGATTCCGAGTCTGGGAATAGCTTCGTATGGTGATTCTGGAGTTGGGAGCGCGATCGGAAGTGAATTTGGATGTTCGTAGGTCATTTTGAAGTCATTTGGATAAAGATAGAAATTTGAAGGTTTTTGAGAAATCCGACTGGAAGTGGAAGTTTTGATATAGAGGTCGGAATGCGATTCCGGAAGTTGGAGCAGATCCGTAATGTTGAATGACTTGTGTGCAAAATTTGGGGTCAATCGGACGTGATTTGATAGGTTTCGGCATTGGATGTAGAAGTTGGAAAATTCTAAGTTCATAAAGTTGGGAATTGTGTGCGATTCGTGGTTTCGATGTTGTTTGATGTGATTTGAGGCCTCGAGCAAGTCTGCATAATTTTTTGGAACATGTTGGTATAATTTGACGGGGTCCTGGGGGCCTCGGGTGGATTCCGGGTGGTTAACGGATCAATGTTTGAAGTTGAAGAAGGCTGAAGGTTGCTGTCATCTGGTGTAACCGCATCTGCGAGGCTTTGACCGCAGGTGCGAGTTTTGGGCTGGAGCTGAGGAGGCCGCAGGTGTGGAAGATGGGTCGCACCTGCGGAAGCGTAGGTGCGAAGAAGGTACCGCAGAAGCGATAGCCGCACCTGCCATGGAATTTCCGTTGGTGCAGAGCCGCAAGAGCGGCTATTGGAGTTGGGTATGAATTTCCGTAGGTGCGGAGGTATTCAATGATTTGTTAACTCTGCAGCTGGGTATGAATTTCTGCACATTTCCTCCGTTGTGGTGGTATCGTCAGCATTATAACATGATGCCTGTATATTTGTTATGAGGTGCATCAGGAGCACCAAATTCGTGAAATTTTGACTGTTAAGGTTCAGGGAGTGTCATTATGGTCAGATGATGTGATATGCGATGCATGGTGCTAATTCGGCAAAGGTATGCAATCATGTTCTGGTATGTTGTGTGGTAGTCGATACAATGTTTATATATTGGAACTAGGCATGAGAGAGAAAATTTCAAGTGTTGGAACTAGGTTCTGAGCTTATTATATGGATAAAATAAGAATCTTCAGATTTGATTAAGCTAATGTACTCAACTGGGTGCTGGTAGCACGGGCAGGTGCTCGAGGTGTTAAACAGTGATTTCAGGTATCTCCAGAGCAGTTCTTAGCACGTTCGAGGATGAACGTCGGTTTAGGGGGAGAATGTAACGACCCGACTGGTTGTTTTGGGCTCTAGCGCGTCGTTCAGCAGTTTGAGGCTGTGAGCAGCTTCGTTTCAGGTGTTATGACTTGTAGGTGTGGTCGGAATTGAATTTCGGGAAGTTTAGAGTTGATTTGGAAAGAAAATTCTCATTTCAGAAGTCTTAAGTTGGAGAAATGGACTAAGATTGAAATTTTCAGTAAACGACCTCCGAATTAGGATTTGAAGGTTCCTGTAGGTTCATATGATGATTTCGGATATGTATGTATGTCCGAATCGGGTTTTGGATAACCTGGGAGCGTTTCAGCGTATATTATGGAAGTTAGCATTTTAGAAGAATTTCATAGATTTGGGCTTAAAGTGCATTTAAGTGCTTTTGATGTTCGTTTGAGATTCTAAGTCTGGGAACAGATTCATATGATGATTCTAGAGTTGGGAGCGCGATCGGAAGTGAATTTGGATGTCCGTAGGTCATTTTGAAGTCATTTGGCTAAAGATAGAAATTTGAAGGTTTTTGAGAAATCCGACCGGAAGTGGAAGTTTTGATATCGAAGTCAGAATGCGATTCCTGAAGTTGGAGCAGGTTTGTAATGTCGAATATGACTTGTGTGCAAAATTTGGGGTCAACCGGACGTGATTTGATAGGTTTCGATATCGAATGTAGAAGTTGGAGAATTCTAAGTTCATAAAGTTGGGATTTGAGTGTGGTTCTTGGTTTCGATGTTGTTTGATGTGATTTGAGCCCTCGAGCAAGTCCGCATTATGTTTTGGAACAGGTTAGTATGATTGGACGGGGTCCCGGGGGCCTCGGGTGGATTCCGGGTGGTTAACGGATCAAGTTGGGAGTTTGAAGAAGGCTGGAATTGTTGTCATCTGGTGTGATCCGCACCTGCGAGGATTTGGCCGCAGGTGTGGAGTCGCAGGTGCGGCTAAGGGGGCCGCAGGTGAGATTTTGGGCTGGAGTCAAGGAGGTCGCAGGTGCGGAGGATTTGGGTGCACCTGCGGAAATGCAGGTGCGATAAGGGGGCCGCATGTGCGGAAATCGGCCTGGGCAGAATGTTTTAAAAGAAGGATTTTTGGTTCATTTTCTTCATTTCTTCTTGGGCTTAGGCGATTTTGGGAGGCTTCAAAGAGAGTATTCCTTCATGCAATGTCAAGGTAAGTAACTCCTTCATGCTTCTAAGTTAAATACAAGATTATATGCATGGATTAGACATGGAAATTGGTAGGAATTTGGGAAATTATTGAAGAAACCTAGAAAATGTAAATTTGGAATTTGGCCACAAATTGAGCATGAATATTTGAGTAAATGGTATATTTGAGTTAGTAAGGCTATGGGTAGAATATATCTTCGAGAATTTTGGATTTCCGGGCACGTGGGCCCGAGGGCATTTTGGTCATTTCTCTAAGCGTGGATGGAAAAATATATAATTTGGAATTTTTGCTAATATTAGAGTATATTTTCATTGGGTTGTCGTTGTTTGGATAGTTTTGGGGCGTTGTGCGTCCGTTTGGAGTCATCGGAAGGGCTTGGGGGCCGGTTATGGAATCTCGGAGCGATGTAAGTCTCCTTTCTAACTTTGTGAGGGAGAATTGTTCCCCTAGGTGAATTAATTAAGTACATGCTATTATCTTCGGGGGCTACGTACGCACGAGGTGACGGGATTCCGTGCGTAGCTACTATTATGCCTTGTCCGGATAGTCTAGGACCCCGCTAGCATGCCTTGTGTGTTGTACTTTGTGATCCTGCATGTAATTATAAAACTGCTAATATAATCGAAATCGTAATTGAATATCTAAAAGTAGACTAGAGTTCATCTTGTTAATCATCTAGAAAGAGAATTGATTCCCTGTGGATATTTGTGTACCTGGTAGGGTTTTATTATGGAATATCATTAGACTTGACAAATGATTTTCAAAACAAAGATTTAAAAAACTATATTTCATGTTCCTTTAAGAATTATTTTTACCAATTTCCTGAGAAAAACCGCTTTCTTGATAAAATACGGATTTATTATGGGGATATTTGTAACTTTGGGTGCTTGAGTTGCATGTATGACTCGCGAGCAGGATGACCCTGTATTTGTGTATATTCGTATGAGCACCTGAGTTGCAGGTATGATTCACGAGCAGGCTAGCCTTATTATTTTTAACCGCGTCGCATGATCGATTCGCGAGCGGGGCAGATAGGTGCATCTATGGTTCGAGCCTTTCGATCCTTCGATAGTGCACAATTTATTATTGTTGGTCCGCGCTGTTCGACCCTCGGCATTGCTTGCACATGATATTTACTGCGTAGTTGCTATGACTTTGCCTGATTACTGGCCTAAAATATTAAGTTATCAATTGAAATGACAGAGATTTAAAGTTATTAAAAAGATTTTGGAAGAAGTTGTTACTTCCCGTCGATTTATTGTTATTTGATTAAATCACCCATGTTGATTAATTGTTATTAATATGACGAATATGTAAAGTGTTAAACGTGAACGGAGTTGAAAATACTTATTCTTGATTTTAATAAATTGCCTATGATAATCATGCTTAGTGTCATACTTAAATATTCTAAATTGACCTTTAGCAAGTGTCTAATTTGACCTCTCGTCACTACCTCTCTGAGTTTAGGCGGGCGACTTACCGAGTACACGTTATTTTTGTACTCATGCTACACTTGTTGTGCATTTTATTGCACATGTACTTTCATAGCAATGTGGAGGATTTAGAGACTTAGGCGAGCTGCACCATCCGAAGGCGATCCGCAGCTGACAAAGTCTCCCTTGTACTGTATTTATTTTTATTTTAAAATTCCCTTTCCAACTTTTATTTCAGACAAGCTTTGTAATGATTGTATAAATTCTTAGAAATTGCTCATGTACTTGTGACACTGGGTTCTAGGATGTGTTGGGATATATTTGCTGAAGTGTAATCTTTAAACCATTGTTTTTCTAACAGATTTTTATTTGGTTAATATGTAATAAAGTGAAAGAAAATATATTTCATAAATGTTAAAACCGGAAATTTATTTCAATTAATTAATAATTTGGCTTGCCTGAACATGATGTTCAGCGCCATCATGACCTAAGGGATTTGGGTCGTGACATACTAGGTATTTTCCAAAGATATGACTACTATTAATATTGAGAATATTGGTAAGACGATTTTCGGGTAAAAGAATCGCAGTATTTTGAGAAGATTATTTTGGGTTTCCTAGAGTTGATTTTTGAGCCGAAAGTTGGCTAAAGAATTCAAGACAATGGTTTATGGTCTGGACTGTTTTAACATTTGCATTTGCTGCTAGAGTGAAGCCGCTTGCATAAAAGAGGTGAGAAATAGGTGGCCTTGATTGACTCAGTTGAATGGGGTCCCATTGGCAAATGTTGACTTGGTGGTAAATGTATTTGAGAGAAATTCCATACATAGTGTTGATACCCAATTTTTTCTCGAACTGTTTTAAAATTTGTATGTATACCTTCAAAATCATTCTTTATAATAACTGGTGTTTTTCCGTAATTTTTCATATGTTTATTAAATTCTCTTCCAATTTATTCAGTATTTTTATATTCAATAATTATTCATAAATTGTATTATAAATAATTTCAGAATATTTCCTAGCTCAATATATCATTTTTAACCCTATTAGGATTTGATTATTTCACAAATTAGTCAATTTGGCATTATTTGGCCATAATTACAATAATTTTGCAACTATAGCCTAATTTTACATTTTATGCCATTTTAATTCAATAATTATTTATTTTATATTATTTATATTAGTTAATTACCTTAATTTCATCTATTTAGTATTAATTTAATTTTATGTAATAATTAGCTATTTTGATTAATTATTTATCTATTTAATCGGGTATTTAACAATCAACCCCTTCTTATTTAAATTATAGCCCAATTTAATTCAATTTCAGCCTATTGAAACCAACCCAAACCACCCAACTAAATCCGTCCAATACCCAGGCCCAACCCACTGAAGATACCCGCTCCAGACTTGATTTAATCTTGGCCGTTGATCGATTTTGATCAACGGCTCAGATTCAACTTACCTTAATTAACCTAGACTAACCCCCACGACCCCTCTCATTTCTCACTGCTCTCTCATCTCTCTAACTCTCTCTCTCTATCTCTCTAAGTCTCTTCTAGGGACTTCTTGTCTCTTTGGGATCCGATGAATCTCTTCGCCGGAGACCATGAAGCTCTCACCATCCTCTTACCTCCTGTGGTTCCCTCACGCCGATGTTTGCCATATCTAAGGTCTTCAAGAGACCTGGGTTGAATCCTCCTACCTCCTGGACCTGTGCTCATTACCCTCCGACCATTTCCGGCTACCTCCGGCTGTTCAAGCAAGGTCTATGACCTTTGGGGGTTAAACCAGCGACGTTTGAGGTTTTTCTTTATCTCTCTGGGTTCTCTTTGAAACCCTAAATTTTTAAAACTCTCCCTATTCTTTAGATCTATGATAGATCTGTATATGTTTTGAGCTATTTCATTGTTTCCCTAAAAAACTCTCTGATTTTCTCTAAAACGACTCTTCGTTTTCAACTAGGGTTTCATGACTCCGCTTTAAAATGATTTTCCTGTGATGTTTTCAGCATTATCCTAGGGTCTTTACTATGTTTTAGTAATTTATTTGATTTTTCCTCTCTTATCCGAATTATTACCTGACTTTGTCTTCAATATTGTTTGCATATGTATGAGCTTTATGATTCCATGATGTTTTACCCTCTGTTGTTCTTTCCTTGCTGTCCCGTTTGTCTTGCTGTTTGCCCTATAAGTTCATGAGAATCCTTGATTTCACATGCTTTTACTATTAGGGTTTCTGACCTCTTGCCTGTGATTTATTCGATTCATGTTAATTTCCTTTGATTGCTGTTACTCCTGTTTGAATCCCTGATTCTCTGTAGTTTTAGTTTGTTAGGGTTCCTGATTTATTATTTTGAATCCCTAATTCCTTGTGATTTGAGAGCTTACTGATTAATTTCCGACCTTAGTCCATTTTTTACCTTGTTACATGATTTATTTGCTGTTAATTGATTCCCATTCCCTTAATTAGAGTCTGTGAACCTAGCATCTATTGTATGCTTGTACTGATTTGGAATTGTTTCCTTATATGTCATATGCATGTCACATATGGTAACTTCCCTTATTTGCTATTTTGCCTGCTAGTCGTTTGAACTCAATCCCTTCAATTAAGGGATACCTATACTGATTGTGTACTGATTGATGCTCAGTCCCTAATTACTGGTTTATTTTGATTTCCTGCCTTATTCACTACTGGTTTTCAAAAACTATATATACACACTATTCTTTCATTAACAAAGAACTAACATAGACCTTGTTCTATTCTCTTTTACTCACACACACGAAATCTACTATTCTTCTCTCGATTGTTTGCTATTGCTAATGGGCTGGAAGCCAAGACTAGCTATTACTCTCCTCTTATTCTGTATTTGATGTCTTCAACTGGTATGTTTCCAGTTTATACTTAAAGTCTCCAAAACAACATGTTTCTTTGGTTATTACGATGCATCCTGCTTCTGGTTTCCTTTTACTTATGGTTATGTTGTCATGCTTGCAACTAGTTTCACATATTATGTTGTTTGGTTATGGGTATCTCCTCCCTTGTAGCCTCAGCATACAATCACTAGGATACTATAATTGCCCTGTATGTTACTTAACATGTGTTTCTTAAACCTATGTGTAATTATGTCCTACCCTTTCCCAGTACTCCATTGAATCTGATTATGTTTAGATCTTGGCATGAATTCTTGGTGACTAACTGTGTTGTTTCAGACTCAATACTAGTCTGTGACACTCTAATGCTAATCTGTTTCTATGTGTCCCCAATCCCCATTGTCCCTGAGTGAAATCTATGCTTGAATGTGCTGAACCTGTGTGAGTTGTTTGCTGCTTTTCCACAGATGTTTACATATATTCAAGTTGTTTCATTACTGATCAAAGCCTTTTCAGAAAGCTTCTTTATTTACTGAATCAATCCAGTACTGTTTTGTGTCAAAACCTTTTCAAATCTACCTCCTGCACTTCACTTGATTCCTAGACCTTTAAGTTCTTCCCCCTCAGTGTGAGCAATGCTTTGGGACCTTGAGTTCTCTTTGAATTCTGACACACTGAGGCTGGTATTTCCACACTGCACATGTTTAACTCTTGGTTACTAAGTTTGGGTGTGAGCGTTGCCCGGGAGCCCTTGAGGTCCTTAGGGAGCTTTGACACACGCGGACTGTGAAAAGGCTATGAATACCATATGGCAATGAAGTTTAGAGGATTTGGGCCTAATTGAAGGCTCCCTATAGAATAACTTCTTATTTTTCACTTCTGGTTGTGTAATTCATAATCCTTGGACTGTAATAATTTGTAAATAATTCTGGGGCTGGATAGTGAAACGGGAGGGGTAACTATGCATGCCTAGCTATTACAAGGGTAGAAACCATGCTTAGGTTTTTATTCCCTATCTGTGCAATAGAGATCCTGCGTAGGTTCATGTGTCCATGCATTAGATATAATGCTAGTCAGGATTTATGTGTATTGTATTCAACATCTCATCTACGCTTAGAAATCTTGCCTATAGGATAAATAATAACAATAAAATAAACTGCTATTACGTGATTCTGTCCATGTAAACATGTTCTGAAACTTCATTAGAAGTCCTGTCCTAGGATAAATAAACTGCAATCATGTCTCACCACGCCTGCGCACTTAGAGATCCTGTAAGTAACATTAACAAGCTGTACTCTTGCTAGCGGTGCATAATGTTATGATTTTATGTGCATTTAGAAATCTTGTTTAGGTTATTATGCATCGTGCTGAATTAGACATCATGCTATAAGATCGTACTCATTTAACTGCACTTAGTCTAAATACAGATATCTAAAACAGTCCCCTGTTCTAAACAACTGGTAATTAGTCCTTGCACATCTTCAACACCTAGAATTGCATTTTATTAGCTATAACCAACCTAGAGTAACTGTTGCATGTTATCCTACACCTAGGCAAGCCTTAGGTAATCAACTTAAAAAATAAAACTAGAACCGTCCTTTGTGATTATTGTTCAACTGTCAGCATGCTTAAAACCAGTAGGCAAGTCTGATTAAGACATCCTCTCTGAGTTATGCAATAAATCTGTCTTTGTTATTATCTCTTAAACACCACGCATAGGATCTGAATCTGGACCTTAATTGTGTATGAGACATGCTGTTTATGTTCACTATTTGTGGAGGTCTTTGAGCCCTTTCCTGTTTATGTGCTACCCCTTTATCTGCAGTTTTACTTGTTCATTATATGTCGCCTTTGCATTTTCACCTTTAAAACCTGAGGGTCTTCCTAGCACCTCCTTTAGGATAGGAGTCCTAATTTCCTCCGGGACTGATAGGAAGGGACGGGTAACAACATGCAATAGAGGTCGATACCAACACTCGATTTAGTTGCTTTCACGGGGTGGGAAAGGGTAGAATATGGATATGATGACCGGTGTGCTAATACCACGTGTAGCCCCTCTTCGAGGAGTGATTATCGGGTATTGCATTTATGTGATCCATATTATTGTAAACCTAGGATAACTTTTATATGCTTAAATTGTAATCCTTTCAAAAGCTAATCTTCTTTACTTTTTTCAAACATCTGCATGCTTAAGACTTAAATCCCCTCTTATTTGAGCCTTTATTTGTTTGTTGTCTAAGCCGTACAAATTCACAGAAACCATTTGGCCGGGAACCACAGTTGTGGATCCTGAGGGGTGCCTAACACCTTCCCCTTAGGATAATTTCAAGCCCTTACCCAATCTCTGGTTAGTAATGTAGTTGTAATTGAACCCCTTAGGTGCCCTAACGCACCGTAAAAATCGTTAGGTGGTGACTCTTCAAAATATGCAAATCCCTTTCCCAAAAGGAACGATTTGTCTCAACCCAATGTCATAAACCTCTTTCAACCGGGCCCCGAAAGGAGCGCTCGGAGAAAAAGGGGGGCGCGACACATAGTATGAATAGGTAAGAGGACATTGGATCTCTTTGTCTAATATCTCTTGTTGGGTTAAAAAACTCCGTCCTAGAGCCATTTACTAGGATTGCAATTCTGGAAGTGCTGACGCAACTCATGATGAGTTTTGTTATGCACAGAGGGAACTTGAAGAAAAGAAGGGCTCGATAGATAAATGACCATTAAATTCTATCTAAAGCTTTCTCGAGATCAATTTTTAAAAGTAGCTTACCCCATTGCCCCTTCAATTTTTGGAAATGGTTCATGATTTCCTTAGTAATGATGGCATTGTCACTGGTGCATCTTCCTTTTAGGAAGCTAGATTGGTGGGGGCTGATAAGCTTATCCAAAAAAGATTTCACCCTATTAACGATGATTTTGGTGATTACATTGTAAATTGTATTATATAGACCTATAGGTCTAAAGTTATTGAGGTTATTAACATTTGGAAATTAGGAAAATGTGGGTCGAGTTTAGGTCTTCAGGAATAGTGAGAGTGTTGAAAACTTCATGACAGTAGGATATGACTGAGTCTTTAAAAAGGTGCCAATCTCATGGTTTTGCAAAGGGCGGTCTAACGAAGTAAGGTCAATGTTACCAAAACTGACAGGGGAGCCGAGAATATTTTTTCGAGGAGTGAGTATGTGCTCGGAGGTGAAAGTTTTCTAGGAATGGTCAGAGGTGTGATTTAGAGTTTTTTTGCGGATTTGTTATCCACGAACTCTCACTATTTTTTAAAAAACACAATATTGTTAGTACGTCATTGGTTGACGACGCTAATATGGAAGAGATTTGTGTTGGAATCACTTTCATTAATCCAATTAATGCGAGAATGAATTTTCCAGTAATCTCCCTCAATTCGTAGAAGGCTATTGGATTCGTTAATGAGGTCTTTTTCTAAGAGTTGTAGGAATGTGCTAGTGGGATAGCACGAGGAATTTTGAATTCCATTAATTTTGGATAGGACTTGCCGTTTCTTTTTATGGGTATCTCCAAAAGTAACTTTAGCCCATTCAGAAGCAACAAGCTAGAAGGTATTAGTAGCTTCCATTAAAGGTTTTCTATGCCAGATGTTTTTAACTAAATTATCAAAACTATGATGGTGGAACCAGAAGGTTTCAAGCCTGAAGGTCTTGTTACCCTACAACGAGATTCTCCTGGTAACATTAAGAAGGAGGGGTGTGTGGTCCGAATGAGTTCTAGGTAAGTGGGTTACAGAGGCATCATGATATTGTTCTACCCATCGGTCATTTGCTAGGAATCTGTTAAATCTTTCTAAGATTAAACCAATAGTTCTAACCCTACAGTTTGTCCAAGTGTACTTTGCTCCTTTGTAACCAAGGTCCATTAGTTGGCGTTGGTTGACACAAGACCAAAAGTTGGAAACACGACTATTGTTGATGGGTCTACCGCCCCACTTGTCTCCCTAGGACAAGACTTCATTATAGTCACCCCTAGTGGCCATGGTCCAGAATAGTTGGAGGCAATGGAACGGAGGTTGTCCAACAGTGTATTACGACTATTAATAGAGGTTCTAGCGTAAATAATACTAAGAAGCCAAGGGGTGTGATCAGGATGTACCTGAAGCGTGCGTGTATCTCCTGGTGTACTTTGCTGATGAGATTAACATTGACAAGGTTTCCTAATCAAAGAATGACAATGTCTTCAGCAAGTCCAATAGCAGGGACTTCAAGCATGCCAGTGAAGTGAAAGGCATCTCTAAGCTCTGCATGGTTAACCATTTTTGTTTCTAGTAGTGAAACCATGCAAGGGTTTTGCATGTGTAGTAGTTCACAAAAATTTCTCCTAAAGTCATCGTTATTAGCACCACGTATATCTAGACAACTAAACTGATAGGGCTATTCATCTGAGTTATATTGGTGGGGTGGGGTGGTTGATCCTCTTGAAGTATCTGAGTGTGTATCCTCAGAGATGGGCTCAGAAAAACTGCAAAATTCCCTATTGCTTCTAGGATGGGAGGCCTTACGGTTATGGAGAATTTGTAGAAGGCTACTGGATATCTGAATACGTATTTCTTGTCCTCCATCTCCTGAAAGAGCATGAGAGATGCTTCTCTGATGCTTGAAATTTTGGTGAACAATCCCCTGTGATGAGGGATTATTATTTTCTCTACTAACTCGTCTTCCATCTCTAGTTCCTCTTATTCTTGCTCGTTGGGAGAGGATGGTTGTTGGTGATGGATGTCGAGTGGTATGGGGTGATGCTGTGGGATCGGTTTCCATGGGAAAAATATGGGGTTGTTCGTTACTTGTTCCTCGGGTGTGAAGTATGGGAGTTGGTAGATTAGGTTCATGTTGTTGAGTGGGTTGAAGTGGCGTGGGAGGTTCTAGTGAGCTTTCATGTTGTTGAATATTGTTGGAGCCATCGCGGGGGCTAGAGGATCTAGCACGTTGTCCATCCACACATGGTTGATATAGTTCTCCATGGCAAGAGCCATTCCTTCTGAGATAAGTTGGGCTAGGAAGTTCGGATTTTTAAGAACAATCCATACTTCCTGGCCATTGATGGTCATGGGGAAGGAGGTCGCATGTCCCCGAAGGCCTTGTTGATCCAAGACATTGGGTCTTGGTTCAGTGGGAGTGGTGGTGATACATAAGCGGGTGGGTAGAATGGTATTTGCGGTGGGAAGTTTGGTGGATTTGCCATTAGTGAACGTTAGGAGCTTTTCAGAAGAGCAAGAGTCGTGTTTGGATTTGTAAGGAGTGGAGTTAGTTGATATAGAGGAGGAGAAAGTATTGCTTGAGTAGGTGTTTAGAGGTAATGCTTGAATATCTTTTCTTGAAGATTGTATTTGCATGTAGTTTGAGGTTCCTTGGGGAGAAGGATTAAAGGTGATTGGTTGTTTAAGGTTTGGTGACACTTGGCCAGTGCGTTCGGCCAAGTGTATGACAAGATTATGGTTCTTTTTTAGATTTGGGTGATTAATTGGATTTGTAGTAGTATTTGGCATATGTGTCAATAGGTTATGGTTATGTGTGTTGCATGATTTTGCTATGCCACTTGGCAAACCTGGATTGGCTTGAGTGTTCGTTGGAGATAGGGACTGCCTAGAGTGTAATGAAGAGGTGGTTTTGAGGGAATATTTGTCACTGAGATTATCCATTAGGGAGTTAGAGTTACAGGAATTATTGTCTTCCTCCATTAAAGAGGAGAATTTATTAGAGACATGAATATAATTAAACTCCTCCTTTATGGGAGCATGTATTAATGTTTTGGACATGTGAGGCAAGGCTTTTGGATTTTCAAAACGTTGGGAAGAGGAGGTGTTTGTATAATACAAAAATTATTGTAACGATCCGACTGATCGTTTTGATCTCTAGAATGTCATTCAACGGTTTGAGGCCTTGAGTAGATTCACTTTAGGTATTATGATTTGCACATACAGTCGGAATTTAATTTCGAGAAGTTCAGAGTTGATTTGGAAAGAAGTCTCTAATTCCGGAAGCTTTAAGTTGGAAGAATTGACTAAGGTTTGACTTTTGAGTAAACGACCTCAGAATCGATATTTGAAGGTTCCAATAGGTTTGTATGATGATTTTGGATTTGGCCGTATGTCTGGATCGGGTTTAGGATGACCAGGGAGCATTACGACACTTATTGTGGAAGTTGACATTTTGGAAGAATTTCATGAATTTGGGTTGAAGTGTATTTCAGTGTTATCAATGTCTGTTCGGGATTCCGAGCATGGGAATAGTTCTGTATGGTGATTCTGGTCTTAGGATCATGTCAGGATGTGGATTTGGAGGTCCGTAGGTCATTTCGGGGTCATTTGGCGAAAGTTGGAAATTGAAGGTTTTTGGAAAATTTAATCGGGAGTGGACTTTTTTATATCGGGGTCGGATTCCGATTTCGGAAGTTGAAGTAGGTCTGTAATGTCAAATGTGACTTGTGTGAAAAATTTGAGATCAATCAGACGAGATTTGATAGGTTTCGGCATCAGATGTGGAAGCTAGAAGTTCAATAGTTCATTAGGCTTGAATCGATGCACAATTCCTGGCTTCGATGTGATTTTGTGTGATTTGAGGCCTCGAGCAAGTTCCTGTTATGTTTTGGGACTGGTTGGTGTGATTGGACGGGGCCCCGAGGGCCCCAGGTGTGTTTCGAGGTGGTTTCAGACCAAATTTGGCTAAGTTGACGGTGCTGGTGTCTGGTGTTGTTCTTCGCGAACGCGAAAGGTCTCCTACGTTCGTGAAGAAGGATATTTTGAGATAAAGATTTTACTCAATGAGAAAGCGACACACGTGTCGTGAACGCATAGGAGAACTGGTATATGCCTACGCAAACGCGACACAGGGGTCGCGAACACGAAGAAGGAAGGGGAGCTGGGGATCCAGAGCCATTAAGCCTTCGCGAACACGGAGCTTCTACTGCGAACGCGAAGCAGTAGGGTCCGAAGGAATTGCTAATGCAGGGTAGCTGATGCGAACGCGAAGAGGAATTTGGAGGCAGTGTATTCTTGGCCTTTGCGATCGCGATGGTCTTTCCGCGATCGCGAAGAAGAACGGGCGTGGGCAGATTGTTTTAAGTCGGGATTTTTGCCCATTTTACTCATTTTTTCTCATGGTTCGAGCGATTTTGGAGAGCTTCAAGGGGATATTTTGATCAAGCAATACAAGATAAGTGATTCCCACCTATTACAAGTTAAATACTTGGATTATATATGGATTTTTACATGAAACTTTATGGAAATTCATGGAAATTGTGGGATTTTAAGAGGAAACCCTAGAATTGATAATTTTGGATTTTGACCCTGAATTTTGGGCATGGTATTGAGAATAAATTATATATTTGAGTTAATAATGTTATGGGTAATGTTTATCTTCGAAAAATTTCAGAATCCAGGCACGTGGGCCCGAGGGTTGGTTTTATCGACTTTTCGAGCGGAGTTGGAATTTATTTAAAATGATTGATTATGGGTATTAGAGTATATTTTGATTGGTTTTCACCTTATTTGACTAGTTTTGAATAGACGAGCATCTGTTTGAGGTGTTAGAGAGGCTTTGAAGCCAGTTGTGAAACTTCGGAGCGAGGTAAGTCTCCTGTCTAACTTTGAAGGGGGAAACTACCCATAGGTGTTGTTATTTGATATTGTTACTTATTGTGGGGGCTACATATGCATGAGGTGCCGAGAGTTTGTATGTAGCTACAATAATGTTATTTTCCGGGTAGACTCAGGTTTACACCATGCTATAACTCTACTATTTGAGTTATCTCTTGCCTATTAAATTCTTTTACTTCACATTATTATTTGAGACTAGACGTGCGTGGAGTGATAGACTTGCTATTGTAGAGATTTGACAATTTTCATGATTGGCCGCACAATATTGTACTCCTTTTACGAATTTCTCCCGCGTTATGTGTTGTTCTCGAAAGGTTTCCTTAAAGCTCTTTATAACTCACACGTCCCTTTGTGAGTGGTGTCAAGGACCCGTCGAAGTTTCTTATTCTAATAGGATCATGCCGTTCGCCTCAGCAGGATAGATACATCTATGTTTCGTGTCATTCGACCCTTGACAATGCACATATTATGATAGGAACGGGCTGTTTGCCTCGACAAAATTATGTACCACACTCTCATGGGAGTGGGTCATTCGCCTCGACAGTATAGTAGATGTATCTTTGGTTCATGTCGTTCGACCCTCGGCAGTGCACAAATTATGATGGGATCGGGCCGTACGCCTCAACATTTTTATAAAATACTCTTATGGAATCGTGCGTAATATTTGACAAGAAGTCAGTGTATCTATGAGTTTCCTGATTTGGATTATGACGACCTATCTAGTGAGATCCATTATATATATGCTCCGGTTGAGGAGGAAATTGCTAATTGAGAGCTTGAGTTTATTGTAGAGAGGAGGATTGCACCACGTACTTGTATTTGTTCATTTCATTTATTTACTCTGCCCCATATCTATTTACTTCTTATTGTATCTGTCTTATTGGACCACTAGTAAGTGTCGATGTCGATCCTTCGTCACTACTTCTCTGGAGTTCAGTTAGATACTTACTGGGTACGCGTTTGTAACGACCCTGCCGGTCGTTCTGAGAGTTTAGCCCCGTTTCCCTTGTTCTGCTTCATTATATGTGGTTCAGCTTCATTACGTTGTGTTGGATTGGTCGGATTGATATCAGAGCGATTTTTGGAGAGAAATGAGACACTTAGTCTCTTATCTTGGTTCAATAGTGGAAAAAGTCAACCAGAAGTTGACTTATTGGTAAACGACATCGAATTGAGGATTTTATGGTTTGAATAGCTTCGTTGGGTGATTTGGGACTTAGGAGTGTTCGGAATGAAGTTTGGATGTGAAGCGTAGAATTAGGCTTGAATTGGCGAAAATTAGTTTTTGGTGATTTCCGGCCGACAGGGGACAATAAGTATCAGAGTCAGAATGGAATTCCGACAGTTGGAGCAGGTTCGTAATGTCATTTTGGATATGTGTGCAAATTTTCAGGTCAATCGGATATGTTTTGGATTGTTTCGGCCTCTTTGGCGAAATTTAGAAATTTCAAAGTTCATGGGCTTGAATTTGATGTGATTTTGGTGTTTTTGCGTTGTTTTTGGTGTTTCGAAGGCTCGACTAAGTTTGAATGATTTTATGGGATATGTTGGTAGGTTTTGTTGAGGTCCCGAGGGACTCCGGTGTATTTCGGATGCTCAAACGGACATTTTTGGTCTTTGGGAGATTGCTGGTTTTTCTGGTGTTTTAGCAGCAGTGATTGTTCATTGCGATCACGTGAGTTCATCCGCGATCACGTAGAGTAAGTTGATGCCAGGTGGATTTTGTGAATTGCGATCGTGTATGTTGGAGTGCAATCACGTAGTGTGAGCAGTCTTGGCCACTGCGTTCGCATGGTGATGGTTGCGTTCGCATAGTAGAGTTGGAGTGGCAGTGTGGTGTTGGAATTTGCTCTATGCAATCGCATAGAGCTGGTCGCGATCGCATAGTTGTGAGAAGTGGTTCTTCGCGATCGCATAGGTGTTTCTGCAATTGCATAGGGTTAGTCTGGTTGGGTAGCATTTTGTTCTTCGCGATCGCGTGCCTTTTTCCGCGATCGCATAGAGTAAACGTCTGGGCAGACAATTTAAGTTCTAATTTCGGGGGTCATAACTCATTTTGCCATTTGAGAGCTCGGGTGAAGGAGATTTTGGATGATATTTTCAGTTGGGATTCTTGTTGTAAGTGCTCTTCAATCATTTTTGGTTCAATTTCATGAATTTGTCTTGATTTTCACCATGCAATTTGAGGGATTAAGTAGAAAATTTGGAAAAAAATGGGAGGAAGAATTTGGAAATCCTTTTGGTGATTTGAGGGGGCAATTGTGGTCCAATTTTGATGTTCTTGGTATATACGGACTCGTGAGAGGATAAGAATTCTTGTGATGTAATTTTTATCGGATTCCGAGACGTGGGCCCGGGGGCCAGATTTGGAAAATTTCGAGAATTGTGTTAAAAGTTTATATCTTTTGATTGGGTTTTGTTCCGTTAGTGTATATTGATGACGTTAATCTGGTTTTGGTTAGATTCGGAGATTTTGGGAGCCAATTCGAGGGGCAAGAGCATCGCGGAGTAGCTTTTGTGCTGTTTTGAGGTAAGTAACGATTGTAACTCTAAACCTGAGGGTATGACACCCCGATATTTGATATTGTTGTGGTAAATAAGTTGACGCACATGCTAGGTGACGAGCTTGGGGGCGTCCACCGATAGGGATTGTGACTTCATCCGTTCCGTAGCGACTATTAAGCCGCGTATTCAATTTAAAACCTTATGATATCCTGTATTTTAGAAATTTATACTTGTATATGGGCTGTGAGCCATGATTGGGGCCTTGTGCCGACCTGTTAGACCCTCAGCTGTTTAGACCCTCAGAGGTACTTTTACACTATTCTTACACTATCCTGATAGAATAATTGTAAACTCAGTCATGTTTTCGACTTGTTGTTATTTTCACTGTTATCACACTGCTTTGAATACTCCGAAAAGTATTTTGGGATGAGACCCGTGAGTTGAGATGAATTGCCTAAGTGGCTTGTGAGGGTGACCGAGTCAGGTCGAGAGCCGAGTATGTGAGGATGGCTATGGATCGGGATGCACGCCGCAACAATATATATGTGTTAGGCCGAGCACCGAGTATATGAGGGCAAATATGAGTATATATGTAGTGAGGCCGAGAGCCGAGTATGTGAGTATGCAGGCAGTTATGGGTATATATGTAATGAGGCTGAGGGCCGAGTATGAGAGGATAGTTATGGATCGGGCTGCACGCCGCAACAATATATATATTATATGTGGATCGGGCTGCACGCCGCAACAATATATATATTATATGTGGATATGGCTGCACGCCGTAGCAATATATACATTATATATGTGGATCGGGCTGCACGCCGAAACAATATATATATATTATATATATGGATCGGGCTGCACGCCGCAACAATATATACATTGGATCGGGTATATATATTATATGTGGATCGGGCTGCACGCCGCAACAATATATATATTATATGTGGATAGGGATGCATGCCGCAACAATATATACATTATATATGTGGATCGGGCTGCACGCCGCAACAATATATATATTATATATATGGATCGGGCTGCACGCCGCAACAATATATATATTGGATCGGGCTACACGCCGTAGCAATATAGTGCTTGGGCTGAAGGAGCCCCTCTAGGAGTCTGTACACCCCCAGTGAGCGTAATCGACTATTATATGGATAGGGATGCACACCGCAGCATATGTTATACGGATCGGGCTGCGCGCCGCAACAATATACATTATAAATATGGATCGGGCTGCGCAATATATATATATAGATATATATATGTATATATATATATACATATACATATATATATATATATATATAGATATGTATATGTATATATATATATATGTATATGTATATATATATATACATATATATATCTATATATATATATACATATACATATCTAT
>MDKI01207059.1:0-10727 GCA_005239505.1 Nicotiana paniculata | reverse complement strand
GGGATACCGGACAACTGTCCGTACATCAGTTGGCGCAACGCCCTACTTGTTGGTTTATGGAACTGATGTGGTCATACCTGCTGAAGTTGAGATTTCCTCCCTCCGAATCATTGTTGAAGCAGGGATCGAAGACACTGACTGGGTCAAGTCCCGATTGGAACAATTGAGTTTAATTGATGAAAAATGTTTGTCAGCAGTTTGTTTTGGTCAATTATACCAACAAAGAATGGCACGTGCTTACAAATAGAAAGTGCGCCCAAGACAATTTGAGGTAGGACAACTTGTTTTGAAATGTATCTTTCCGCATCAGGAAGAAGCAAAAGGAAAGTTCGCCCCAAATTGGCAAGGTCCTTACCTCATCAAGAAAGTATTGTCAAAAGGAGCTCTACACTTGGCAGATATAAAAGGAAAGGTGATTGATATATCCGTCAACGTAGATGCGGTCAAGAGATACTATGTCTAACATGCCTCTGTTGGGGCATTTTTATACTAGCATGCTCAGGTTGGGATGACGAAATGCTTTCATTCTCGCTACCCAAACACTGTTTAACCCTAGTTAGCCCTTTGAAGCCTTGTTTATATTTCTTTGTTCTCCCCACTTTTGGAACCAATGTACTTAAAAAAAAATCGAAAATCAAAAAAAAGAAGAAAGAAATAAAATCGAAAAAAAAGAAAGAAAAGATATCATCATCAAAACAAGTTCATGTTAATTGAACTACGTCCGACCTGATTCCGAAAGGATACGTAGGCAGCCTCACTATGGGGTTCGGTCACACTAAAACAAAAATCTACATTTCCCAGTATTCAAAGAAACTGGGCATGATTTTATTTTATTTTTTGACGATTTTCCATCAAAATGGTTCCAAAAGTTGTAATTCAGTTGAATAGCTCTTTTTACCTTTCCCTGCTAAGACCTTTTGATCAACTTTCGAGAATGCTAAGTCAGTATACTACGGGTGATGCCTCAGCCATTGTAAAGAGAGAAAAATAAATGAGAGACTCTTATTAGTGAAAACCCTCACGGGCACTATAAGACAATAGTGAGTTGAGAGAAAAGAAAATGAGAGAGATCAATTGGTGAAAACCCACAAAGGGTATCGTTGATCGATTTAAAGCTTCTTATATCCCGGCACAAGCATGGTTAAGACAAAGAAATCAGTTTCAAATTAAAGTTTACAAGAGATTTTGAGAATTAGACGGTTCAGACGGATCAGACATCCAGTCCAAAGTGCATGTCATGTTCATTGAAGTCAGCATATTCCTCTAGATATGTTCTTTATTTTTATTTTTCTCCTTTGAAAGGGATACTTCTTGATTAAGTTGTAATATCTATTAGTTCACCTTATTGTTTTCTTTCGTACTATTCTTTTTGAGTCCCTTTTAGTCTAATTTTGTCAAAGCAAAGTAAAGAAAAGGCCGCAAAATTGGTTACAGTTTCCCTGTTATATGAAGCAAAACTTTCTGGGCATAAACAGTATGGGCAAAGGCATAAAGCCAACTTTGATATTCCTTGACAAGCAAAAGGCTTGAAGGACTGAACAATGTTTCAAGGGTCAACAAAAGTTACTCAGTTAAAAGTTGTTTTGGGGAGCAAGGTTGTTTTCACCATAAACACAAATGGTGATCGGAGTAAAAGAGTCAAGTTTTGATGTTGAGAAAGAAGATCTCTAGAAAGTAAAGACAGAATCTCCCGGTAATTCGTACGACCATTGACAGAGCCAACATTTTAAACAAGTGCCATGGACACTAGATCAAGTCACCCAAGAGATCAAGGCCACAAACTGACCACCATTTTAAGACTAACGAATCTTTCTTTGTTCAGAAAGGGAACAAAACAATTTTAGGAAACAGTTCGTGGAAGGACGAACATCACCAAGTGAAGTTCTCAAATCCTTGATTTCCTTCTAATATACATGTAAGCGTGTTATTTTTAATTTTATTATAAGGAATATCCTATCTTCACCTCAGGGTACTATATCCCCAGTTGAATTACTTGTTGCCAACATAGGGTACGACATTCTCTAGTAGCCTTTCAGAGCGCCACGAGTCTCATTTTATTGCAAACATAGGGTACGACATTCACTGATAGCATTTCAGAGCACCACGAGCCTCATCTTATCACCAACACAGGGTACTAAATCCCCTGGTTGCATTACTTTCTGCCAACATAGGGCACGACATTCCCTAGTAGCATCTTAGAGCGCCACGAGCCTTATTTTATTGCCAACATAGGGTACGACATTCCCTAGTAGCATCTCAGTGAGCCACGAGCCTCATCTTATTGCCAAACACAAGGTACTACATCCCCTGGTTGAATTTTAGTGCCAACATATGGTACGACATTCCCTAGTAGCATATTAGAGTGCCACGAGCGTCATCTTATTGCCAACACAAGATACTACATCCCCTGGTTGTATTTCTCATTGCTAACATAGGGTACGACATTCCCTAGTAGAATCTCAGAGTGCCAAGAGCCTCATATTATCGCCAACACAGGGTACTACATCCCCTGGCTGCATTACTTTCTGCCAAACACAGGGTACTACATACCCTGGTTGCATTTTATTGTCAGCATAGGGTACGACATTCCCAAGTAGCATCTCAGAGTGCCAAAAGCCTCATAGTATCGCCAACACAGGGTACTACATCCCCTGGTCGTATTACTTTCTGCCAAACACAGGGTACTACATCCCCTGGTTGCATTTTATTGTCAGCATAGAGTACGGCATTCCCTAGTAGCATCCTAGAGTGCCACGAGCCTCATCTTATCGTCAACACGGGGTACTACATCCCCGGTTGCCTTCATAATTGTTAACACTGGGTACAAAATCCCCTATTATATATATATATATATATGCCTTTTTCAATTCTTTATTCTCCAATAGCAAAGATAGTTTAATGTGTTTTCAATAACTCACAAAAATTTCCTAGTGCAAACTGGGGCAGAAAATTTTTGTTCATTTTGTTTGTTTGTGATGGCTTGTAGGTTTTTCTGCAAATCACAGTTTGGATGTGCAAAAAAATAAGATTCCATCTCTTTCCTGAGAAAATGGAATGTTGATCCCAATACCAGCCGCGATCAAATTTGACGTAATGCATGCGGAAAATATGGTCAAGATCCATCCTTCCATCATCTGATCAAGAAACAAGCATGTAAGAATATTTCATAGTCTGTTGCATCAAGATAATCGAGTTTCAGTCTAAAGTCAATGGGAGAAGCAAGTCAAGAATCAAGTCAAGACTCCAGATGGCATTTAGATAGGAATTTTGTAACTCTTAGATATCAAGAATATGTAATTTTCTTTTCATTTTGATGTAATAGTCGGAACTGCGGATCAGAACCTCGACAGAACTTCACTCGACTCTCCATCTAAGCATACTCTAGTCATCTTTCACTTGAACTACACGTGATTTGATTCCCTTATAACCCGGGATATGTAGGTTTCCTGAAACCGAGGCTCGGTTGCATCTTTTTCTTCTATCTTCTTTTCCTTCTTAAATAATAGTGAGGTAAAAAATCAGTCACCTTGTTCATTTTTCTTTGCCTGAAAACTCTCCATGTTTCCAAGCAAAGAGGGGCATGCTCTGAATAACTAATTTTTTACCACACCCAAATTCCATATTATTTTTGGTGTAAATATTTCTTTTAGGTCTAATATTAATATTTTAAATTTTTATCTTACTCTTAATAGGTTTTATCTAAAAAAAGTAAAAACTACAACCAAAATATATATATATATATATATATATATATATATATATATATATATATATATATATATAACTTGGTTTTTTCTAATTTAACTGTAAGTTATATTAGTATTTTTTTAGCATAATTTAAATTTTAGTGTAAATAGTGAGTTTTCTTATTTATATAATTTCTTTTTAAGTCTAAAAGAAAGTTGATTAGTATATATATATAAATATAAAAAAAAATATATAAAAAATAACACCCAACTTCCCCACTCCACTCATGCCTTACCCCTACCTCTCACCTATCCCCCACATCACACACCCATGATCTTCCCCACATCCCCACTCTTCATCTCCATGAACATTTAGTTAGGGATATAGGATTTCTATATAAATACGAAGAGCAAATATTATTAAAAAAAGATAGAGAGAGAATGAAAAGAATAAAGGAAAAAGAAGAGATAGAAAGAGGCGAGAGAGAAAAGGCTGGGAAAGAAACAAAAAGAAAAAGAGAAGGGTATCTGAAGAGAAAAGTAGAGGGGATTTGGAGAACAGAGAAGAGGAACGAGAGTGAACAACTATGTAATCTTCCACCATTTTCACTCAAAGACTCACCTCAAAACAACCATGAACACCACCTAAAGTTGAGTTCCAAACAACCACCAAAAATCCTCTTTTTCCTCCATCAAACCACCATTGAAATACCTCTAAAACCAGTTTTTTTAGCCTTAAACTCACCCCAAAACTAACCTCAAAAAGCCACCTTCAATCACTGTTAATTCTCTCTTTAGTCGAGAAGGTCTAGCTGTAACAGTTGTGAGGTTGCCGCTCGGGTTTCGGTCTCGCGATCAAGATCATGTTCTATATTTTATCGTTTGATCCGTTCAGTTAAATACTTTGGAGATCCATATCTTGTCCTCTTTTTGATAAATGCATTTTTTATGCCTCTCTTGGTTGAATAAAATAATGCTCTTCATATTGATATCTTCTAGTATGCTTATTTCAATGTTTGTTTTTATTTTAATTTGTTTTTGACAGTAGTACTTTTCATAATTTGGTCTAGCCTTGATTTTTTCTCTCTCTTTTGTTAGTTTTGTTTACTCTGTTATTTTTTTTTAAGTGTTTAGACATGTTGTTAATTGTGTATATGATTTCAAGTGCCATCAAGTTTTGAAATTGAAAACAGGACTTCCATAGTTTAAGCTTAATTGAAGCAGTAATGTATTTGAGTTGGACATGAGATATAGGTTTGGTTTAATGAAAAGCAAATATGAAATATTGAATAATAGAACAATACTAGTAGTAACTTTAAAAGTAATTTTGGACTTTAAGTGTTGGGTTCTATTCGATATTTCTTGGTAATTTGGCAACACAAGAATCAAGTTGTTCTCTGGCCATTATTGTATATAATGTGTGGACTTTAAGAAGTTATTGGGACAAACAATAAAATTTTGCCAGGCCCATAATGATTAATACATAAACTAGCTCATCTTTCCATAATTAATTCACCTTGTTTTTTTTACTACAATAGTTCCCATATTTCATGAATATGTTAGTATGCTTTTAGACACGTTTTTTATCTACTATCGTGATTGTGTACACGTTTGTGTGACATAATTATGATTTCCCAAAATAAATTCAAGGTACGCATTCGCGCGACTTTGACCAAATTTTTTCTTAAATAAACTAAATATTGCGAATTGAGTACACGTACGTGTGACATGATTCTTGACACGCCAAGTTAAATGAGTATATATATGCGTAACTCGTATTAAGATGATTCTTTAAATACAATAAGCGATTAATTAAAAGCAGTAAAAGGAAAAATGCACATTGGTCCTAAAATGAATTGTTAAACAATTTAAACCAAGTATGAATTGTTAAGCGACCGTGCTAAAACCACGGAACTCAGGAATGCCTAACACCTTCTCCCGGATAACAGAATTCCTTATCCGGTCTTCTGGTTTAGCAGACTTTTTAAACAGAGTCAATCTTCCTCGACTTGGGATTTTAAAATAAATGGTGACTCGAAAAATCGTAAATAAATAATTCCGAGTGGAAACTATGAAATTAAATAAATAATCCCAAATCGAATAATGTCACTTAAATTGGAAAAACTCTCCATATCCCCCTTCGGGAAAAAAGAGGTGTGACAGTTTTCTTTCCCTAGTCGTAATAACCCACCAATATGACAACAACCCGAAACCGCACAAGTAGACAACCACGCATCCAATAATAGACGGTGGAGATCTCCCACCTAGCTTGAAGCTACAATTACATACCCCTGGGACCCACCGAGGTTCCTTTTTCCCCATTGGCATAAGCTAAAAGTCCAACAACGCACCCCAAACTCGAATTCATGTTGCATCCAAATAAAATCCATGGTCCTAGTCACTGCGCATCTTGATTCCAAATTGCTCTAATCTTTCCTCAAGGCATGTGGTCATCCTACCACAAAACCCATATGCTACTCTGCCACTCTCCTACTTTGGTTCAACCCTCTCCTTTAAGCAACACTTCGACTTCTACTTTTCATATTTGAACTTCTAGCAATTCAACCACCGCAAAACACCTCCCATATGTCTTTCCTCGTCCTCTGCTGCCCAATCGTTACCCCGATTCCGAATCCATCTCTGTAACACCCGAACAAATGAGTTGCTACCAACTCCAGACCTCTTAGAAGATCATCTTTATCGAGCCATCAACACTAGGAACACCAATTCGACTTTGAACCACTGCATACCGCGATTTCCGACAACTGCTTCCCTGACACCATTTCATAATACCCCTCCCTGAAGGAGAATCGAAGAAACCATAACACCGACGAACTTAGCACATTTATCAAGGACAACGACACAACATTACAGATGAAAATTTCACCACGTTCAAAAATACCAAATCTCATCACTCCATCAACCCAAATCTGAACATTCCTAGTCTGATTGCCTTTCCTCCGCCGGAAATAAAATGCTGAATCTCTGAAACATGCACTGAGTAAAACCTCCTTTCAGGTCATTCACCGACTCGAGGCCTAGACATGCATCCTACCTTTCCACAAACACTACGACAGTAGCGCACAAATCGTCATAACAATCAATGCCAAATCTCAAAACCTCAAATAACACTGATGCTGAGTTGAAACGACAGGACGACCTTCCGCAAGGCGACGGTAATAGCCCAATAAAATACGCAGGTACAAACATCCTGCACCACATCTGTAGTACCATTAAAATTCCTCGATTCGCAATCCATAGCAAGAGATTCACGTCGCGTAAGATTGAATAAGAAAGAAATAAAGGCACCTGACGCGAAATAATCAAATTGCACGATGAGGAATCAAGAAGGGAAGTTCTCCTAACATCCTTGTAACCTCTCGAAGATAAGTACAGAAGTCTCTGTACCGATCTGCAAGACTCTACTAGATCGCTCATGACACGTGAGATCTAAGTGAACCTAGTGCTCTGACACCATGTTTTCACGACCCAAAAATCCATTATGATCGTGATGGTGCCGGACTCCACTGTCAGGCAAGCCAACTATAAATACTTAACTTGATTCTCATTTTTATTATTTTTGAAATCATATTTTTCTTCAATTTAAGTAGTAAAGAATAGGTATTAACAGAGTAAATAATAATACTTTTAAAAATTACAATACAAAACAACACATAATCATCCCAAAACCCAGTGTCACAAATGCATGAGCATTTACTAGGAATATAAAATATAATATATAATACAACAACTGTCCGGAATACAAGTTGGATAGGGAAAAATGTAAATACTCTGAAGGAGACTCTGCTGGCTGCGGATTGACAAATAGAGTGCATCTTACCTCAGTCCCCACATGAATACACGCCTCTGCTCTCACAAGGCCTCTAGGCAATATATATACCTGCACAAAAATGTGCAACAAGTGTAGTATGAGTACGAAAGCAACGTGTACCCACTAAGTATCTAGCTTAACCCAGGAAGAGTAGTGACGAGGGGTCGACATCGACACTCACTAGTGGTCCAACAACATCAAATACAATAAAGAGGTAAGTAAGTGTAGGTCATAGAAATAAATGTAATAAACAAGTATAAATCACGTGGTACAAATCCCCATCTTCACGAGGAAATCAAGCTCTCCATTAGAAATTCTCTCCTTAACTGGAGTGTATATATAGATATAGTGGGTCTCATCCAGTAGCTTACCATAATTCAAATTCGGAAATCTCACAGATACACTGGCTTCTTGCCAAGTTTTATGCACAATTTCATGAGGATATGATATAGGAAATGCTGAGGCGTACGGTCGATCCAACATAATAATAATACTGTGCACTGCCGAGGGTCGAATGGCCCGAACCATATGATAATTTAATTAACCTATCTAGGCGAACGACCTGCTCTCATGAGAGTGTGGTACATAATTCCTGCCGAGGCGAACAACCCGATCACATAAGAAGTGAAATACATAATCCTGCTGAGGCGAGCGGTCCGATCCCACACGAATAAACGTGTGAGTTGAACTTTATTTAATGAAAACCTTTCAATGGAACATATATATATATATATATATATATATATATATATATATATATATATATATATATATATATATATATATATATATATATATATATATATATATATATATATATATATATATATATATAGGAGACATGTTGTAAGAGGAGGAACAATATCCGATGGCTAATCATGAATTCGTGAAGTCTCTACTATAGCAAGTCTAGTCTCAAATAGAATGTGAAATAGGGGAATTAATAAGCGAGGGACTACTCAAATAGTATAGTTGTAGCATGATGTAAACCAAAGTCTACCCAGACAATAATATGAATGTAGCTACATACGGGCTCTCGTCACCTCGCCCGTAAGTAGCCCCCACAACAAATAGCACACATCAAACATATCACCTAGGGGTAATTTTCCCCTCACAGAGTTAGACAGGAGACTTACCTCGTCTCAAAGCTCATTTTCTGTGAAAAATTGTTCTTTCAATCCTCAACTCTATGCCAAACGACCCGAAACTAGTCAAATGATATACAAAATAGTCAATACATGCTCAAGAGTTCACATCCTAAACATTTAAGTGGTTTTCTAACCCAATTTGAAGAACTCCTAAAATTTACCCTCGGGCCCACATGCCCAGATTTCAGAGAGATTTGAAGATAAACATTACCCATAACATTATGAACTCGAATATTTGATTTGTTCCCAATTTCATACCCAAATTCGTGGTCAAAATCCAAAAATAAAATTTCTAGGTTTTCTACCAAAAATCCCACAAAATTTCCTCCTTAAATCCACCTATAAACTTCACATTTAGTTCACAACAAGTGAGAAACTACTTACCTTGTGTTACATGATGAAAAATTCTCAAAATCGCCCAAGAATAGAGCTCCAAATCCCAAATGAAGATGAAGAAATGACCAAGTTCGATCCCCTTATGTTCTGCCCAGTTTTTGCTTCTGCGGAATACTTTACTGCTTGTGCGGATCTCCTATCGCTTCTCTGATCCAGGTCTTCTAGCCCATTTCCGCATTTGCGGTCACCCATGCGCAGATGCGCATCCGCATCTGCGGATATACTTCCGCACCTGTGCCCTCAGGCTTTCTATCTCATTCTCGCACCTGCGACACATGCGGACAAACCTTCGCACCTGCGATCACTGCCCAGCTTCACCCAGACCGCACGTGCGACCATTTTCTCGCTTATGCAGTCACGCACTGCGGTCAAGCTTGCGCATGTGCGATTACACCAGAACCGGTGCACTTCAGCCATCCTTCAAGCTCCAAATTTTTCTGTTAACCATCCAGAATCCACCCGAGGCCCCCGGGGACCTCAACCAAGTATACCAATGCATACTAAAATACCATACGAATATAGTCGAGCCTTCAAATCACATCAAACAATGCTGAAACCGCGAATCACACCCCAATTCAAGCTTGATGAACTTTAGAACTTCAAACTTCTACATTCGATACCAAAACCGATCAAATCACGTCCGATTGACCTCAAATTTTGCATACAAGTCACATTCGACATTACAGACCTACTCCAACTTCCATAATAGGAATCCAACCTCGATATCAAAAGTACACTCCCGGTCAAAGTTCTCAAAAACCTTCAAATTTCCAACTTTCGTCAAATGACCCCGAAATGACTTACGGACCTCCAAATCCGATTCTGGACATATGCCCAAGTCTAAAATCATCATACGACCTGTTGGAACCTTCAAATTCCGATTCCGAGGCCGTTTACTCAAAAATCCAACCTTCCTAAATGAGAATTTTCTTTCTAAATCAACTCTGAACTTTCGAAATTCCAATTACGACTACGCATACAAGTCATAATACCTGAAGTGAAGCTCCTCATGACCTCAAACAGTCGAACGATGCGTTAGATCTCAAAACGACCGGTCAAATCGTTATATATATATATATATATATATATATATATATATATATATATATATATATATATATATATATATATATATATATATATATATATATTACTTATGTATATTTTTGTATATCAATATTTAATATATATTTAACAGCTATTATTTTAGTGGGCGACTATACAATGTAGATTTAATATTGATATCTAGGTTGTATACTTCATTATTATCATTGATTGATGCACAATTATAGCGATGGAAAAGCAAAATTCACGATTATAACTTAAACTTTTTATTTGTGAAAAATACTTGAAAATTAATTAAATACATATTTCAAAATTTATATTTAATTCAAAACTCACAATATTTAAATTCTGAATCCGTTATGAATTATATTTCGTTTTACTTTATCTGAAAATGTCGATGCAACTGTTTTACGATATTGCATTCTAGCTTGTGTTGAAAGTGCAAGTAGTTCTTTGAAAATAGGCTTTAATTTCTTGTTGTTGTTTTTGGACAAAGATCATTTTTAATCTGCGACGAAGTTATTCATATCTAATCATCGCAAATGTATATATATGTATATATATATATATATATATATATATATATATATATATATATAT